>JANHFX010027935.1:8954-72003 GCA_027560015.1 Chloroceryle amazona
GTGGTTTTTGGACCGCGCGGCTATTGGGCGGCAGCCGTGCGCTTTCGGTGCCAGATTGCTACGCCCGAATTGCAACACTGGAGCAGTCCATGAAGACCTGCTACCCATGGGCAGGAACATTGTTGGAGAAGTTCGTGGAGGACTGTCTCCCATGTGTGGACCACCACACTGGAGCAGAGGAAGAGCACAAGAAGAAAGAAGTGACAAAGTATTATGAACTGATGGCAAACCCCATTCCCTGTCCCCCTGTGCCACTCGTGGGGAGGATGTGAAGAGTCAGGAGTTAAGTTGAGCTCAGGAAGAAGAAACAGGTTGGGGAAGGTGTTTTCAGTTTTGTTCCTACTTATTGTCTTACTCTGTTATTAACTGGCAATTAATTAAATTAACCTTTCCCAGGTCAAATCTGTTTTGTCCCTGACGGTAACCGGTGAGTGGTCTCCTGTTCTTATCTTGACCCATGAGCTTTTCATCTTGTTTTCTTCCCCTGTCCTTCTGAGGAGGGGGAGAAAAAAAGTGATTGGGTGGGCACCTGGCAGTCAGCCAAAGTCAAACCAACACACAGTGTGATAAACTTGCTAGCTATTTCACATGTAACTCCTAATAATAACTGCCAACATTTCCCTATTACAGATTCACTCCAGAAGCAATCTTCTCTGTCCTCATGAAGATGCTCCATAGAAATTGGAATCACCTGATTCAAAAAGATCCACGAGAAGTTATTATCATGAAATATGAAAGACATAACTAAAGAAAAAAAAAGTTGAGGGAAACATAAGGTAGGTGCCAGTTCGTTATTACCAGGCAAAAAAAAACCAAAACCAAACATCAACCTTCTGGTTTGATAAGCAGAAGCAAGATGGGACATCCTATGTGCACTAGACACCCTTAGGAAGCTGAGTGAGCTGCATAAAGGCTGTCAGTGGATTCAATATCTAGATTTCACTGAGTGTGTGCATCCCCATCTACCCCCATCTACTGACTGTAGCAGCAGCTCAGCCACAAAGGTCACAGGTGGACTCTTGCGTAGATAAATAAACAGGGGTGTCATAACTTAGATGAACCTGAACCACAATTCTGGTGGCCTCACCAGTAAACAGAAAAGGGCAAGTAGCAGCAGAAATTATAAAGAAGTTGTGAAGAAGAAAGATGACTTTGCCTCTACCTTTGCCTGGGAGAGCAAATTCTCGGCACTAGCTGCTCTGCACTGACAGAGGTGAGAAGTCATGGACTCTGCCTCAGTCTAATGACTTTGTGTTATTAAGGATGTTTCTAAGAGGGAGAAACACCACTTTTCTCATACAAGGAGTCACAGGAATCATGTTTCTACCACTGGTGTAGACAAGCAGTGCTGTCCCTCACCCGTCTAGCAATGTGCCTGTGTATTATATGCTCTATTTCCACCAATGGTGTCAGCCAGTGCCGGCTCCCTAACCCTCAATGAACACCATTAGTAACACAGAAAGTTTTGAGCTTCTGCTTCTGTTTTTTAACTGATATGACAACAGCAGGAGTGCTACGGACTTCAAAAGCTGACTAGACCTTTGGCAGAACTGAAGAATACTTGAAACTAGGTCTTTTAGCCAAAACCTATCTTTATTTTCCAGATATGGAAAAAATTTAACTGGCTTTATCTCCATTGACATTACAAAGACCATTGCAAGATTGCTTTCTGTTCACATACAACTTAAAACTACTTTTTCTCACCATCATCTAAGAAGGTTTATGTTGCTAGAGAAGCAGGACAATTGAGAAAACAGATCCAGTGCCTTCCCTGGAAAAAAAGTTTCTTTAACTCGGCAAGGAGGTTCATCACTCTGGATGGGTTAAAAACTAATGAGACAAGAGAGCGAATCATATAGCTGAGATTAGTTCCTGGTTTGTTTTCTGCCTGCCCACTCTGAAGTAACAGAAACACATATGGTGTCCTCTTCCTCCCATGGGCTGAGTTAATTACTAGTGTGAATTGTTTTCATTGCTTCCTGCTGGAATATCGCAGAACCACTGACCAGATGCCACAGCCTCTGCTGTCTCCTCTACAGGCAGCCAAAAGAGAGCAATAAAAAATATCAGCAAAGATGCTGAACAGGGTCTTTTCTAGACAGGATCCCCTTTCTCCTACCTGCAGTGTCAGACCTTTGGGGCTGGAGCTCAGATTGATCAACAGAGAAGAAACAGGAGAATATGTGTGAAAGTGGAAGACAAAGAAAACACCCTCTCAGTGTGAGGGCCTCAAATGGAAAAAGATTCAGATCTGTAGCTATAATTACAAACTGTAAAACCTCTCTACCTTTTAGTGTCAACAATTTCAGGGCCTCCACCCCTAGCTACCTCCTCTTCACTGCTTGTCTTTAAGATCCTTTTACAGTTCTAGGTGTCTGTCACTGCTCCACACTAAAGCCATAACTTTCCACATATCCTGAAAGACTCACTATGCATCTGGCATGGTTAATGAAGAGGGTTGATCACCTCACTTAATTCACAGCTCTTTACTGGATAGGGCCCATTGCTCTTGCTGTGGTTGCTGGAAATCCAGTCAAAACCTCAAGCTTAGGCAGTCCTATCTTGTCAGAAGTGGCAAAATACCCATGAGCTATCCATTCTGTGCACAGTCATTGATTCCTCTGTGGGGTGGTGAGTAGTCTTCACTTTCTCATCCTCCTTCAGGGCAGCAGCTTCTGGGGAGCATGATGGAAAACCAATGCAATGGTTTCTCCATAGGACCTGTGAAGGTGCCTCCCCACACAGCTTGAGAAGGTGTGTGAGATCACTCTGGCCACAAAGTGTGATGGTCTTAGGGTAGAGATCTGGTCCCAGGGACTGGAAGAGTACTTTGAAAGATCAAGGAGAGTTCAAAAATTTCAGATCTTAAACCTGTACTTTCTCCTTTTTCTCAGTTTCATACTTTGAAAAGGATATTAAGTAACAGGGACAAAGCAGCAGCCGAAATTTCCCAGCTGCAATTCCTACAGTAACAAGACAGCCCAGGGTGGATGGTGGTCAGGTATCTCAGAGGTGATGTCAAAGTACAGTGGAGCAGGTGCTTGTAAAAATCCACAATCCCTGTGTACCTTGCCTCAAGACTACCAGGATCCCAGGTGAGTTGTAGTGTTGACTGCAGCACAGCAGGGGCTGAACAGGTCTTCTCAAGTTGCTTTCTTCTCTGGCAGCTGGCAAAATTGGACCAAAGACCACATATGCCCCAGCAACAAGCTGCTTTCCTTCTGGCTCCACGTGGAAGAGAGGCAGCACCTGCATGACAACACGGTGGCCAGCAACATGAGATTCACTTGCTTGGACAGGGCAAAGTTGAAGGGCTGGGGACTTCTGTACATGGAGCAGCAGCTGAACCTCCAGGGCCACCTGTGGGCTCCAGACAAATGTGTCAGAACCTCAGGGAGTGGGGGACAACACAGCTGTCAATGACATGACAGTCTGCTGTGAACAAGCCCACCCCACTTCCTCCCAACCCCTATACCAGCATCTATAAAGTGATCCAATATTAAACCTTGAATCTGTCCTTGCACAAGGAACAATGTGCATTTTTCTCCACCATGTTTTGTCAAGGGGAGCCAGGTCCCATGGGGGTTTTCTCCTGCCCCCATCCAACTGATGTGAGGTTGCTGCAGCTTCTTGCTCCCAAGTCCAGCCTGCAGCAAGGCTGAGGATGTGTTTCCAGAAGGTGCACATACAAACACACACACAGAGACACACAAACATGCACACACAAATACACAGTCATCCAATAATGAACACAGAACATGGTGCCCTTAAGCCGTACCTACAGCCACGTAAACTCACACGCACAGTGCTCACACAGACATCAACAGCATGGGCAGCAGGTACTGTTCCTCTCTGTCTGATCAAGTCTGCTAGTGAAATATGTACTCACACATGGAAAATGGGTATCTATAGTCACTGGCATGAGCTACATGGTTTGTCCCAGAGCTGGCCTCAGGTCTGGTTTCCCCAGGTGCTGGCACCAGCACCCTCCAGCCTCTGTCTTCCACCAAGTCTTTGCAAACAGGGTTTTGAAATTCCAAGCAGTTATATTTTTATTACCCATTTGGTTGGTTACCATGTATTTATCCTGTTCCATACCTATACTGTAAGCCCCACAGAGCCATCCTTTGTCTCAGGAAAAATCAGATGTAAAATAAAAAAAGAATCACTGAGTACACGAGTTGGCAGCAAGATTTCACATCCTCATGGGTGGGTACCCAATTTTAAGAGATAAAGCCACTCTTGAGGCAAATCAATTTTCTGTTGTGGGAACCTCTGTTTACAATTAGATAGAGTAGGAAAATTCATAAATCAGCTTTTCTCCTGGAAAAAAAAATATTCTTCTAGGACACTCTGAAATACATTGAGACAAAAAGATAGGACTCTTGTTATGAATATCTCAAGTGGCTTTTATATTACCTTTGTATTATTATATCACTTTCATATTACTTACTCAGCTAAGTGAGTTGCCGTACACAGCACTTTACATGGTATTAAACATGAAAGAGACTTTCTGTCTACACAGGAGGTTTCTGCAAGACAGCTAGTCTTAGAAGTAATTTCATGGTTATCCTCCTCCACTCTTAGCCCTCCCTATTGTAAGAAAAATGCTTGACTGAGCTGCATCCAAATGCAATGGCAGATCCTCTTGAATAATAAATATCCCAGTTTCTGGGCTAAGAAGATCTAGCAGCAAAATGCTGGAAGAAAAATCCACATCCACTGTTCCTTCAAATTCTTTATTTGATTAATGTTAGGTTTTGTCCTGTATATGCCACTACCCTACAACAGTGAGCCCCAGGGGTTGCAGTCCACCACAAAGCGACAAGGCTCATGTCAAGCACATTCTTTCTGTCCATTCAGAGCAGGGTGTGGCCCCTCTTATCCCAGGGAAACCTGAGAGAAATACCAGATGGAATCACAAGGCTTTTCAATAATCATTCCACTCTTGTACAGTTATCTAATTTGATGCACAGCAAGGGCTGCTTGAGGTATTTACTCTTACACCACTCACCTCATGCCTATTTTACCATTAGGCACCTTTGCTATAAAATAGCCAGCAGCATGTACTCTCCCCCCATACACTGGGCAGAGCATGTGTAGTGCTCAAAATTTTATGTGAAGATACAGCAACACTTCCTTGAAATATGTAAGTTATGTGCCACAATGACCATTAATGAAGTAACATCAGTTATTCACATGTGGTTTTGAGGATCTGGAGGATGGGGCCTAGATCTGAAATAGCACCTAAGGTTCACCTTGTAAACAGCCTGTTTTATCTGTGGAGGGGTGATGGCCTTGTTCAGACCCAGCAACCAGCTTTCCTCCTCAGGAAGTCCTAGCTGTTTGCCCAATCTGAAATGATTCAGAGAAGTGACAATGGAGTTACACTACAGTAAAGAATTGCACCATGCTCATCACACAGGTATCCACTATGGGTACCTGGGTCGTCCAGAGAAGAGGCAGCACTATGTTCATATCTGTTCAGAGCAAGTCTGCAAAGAGATAGACCTACTTTTGTCCTCAGCCATCTCTTGCTAGCACTCAGCACTGCTTTCCTATTGCTCCCACACTTTCTTCTACACCAGATTTTTGTGCTGAAATTTCTACTTCATCTTCTCTCTATGCTAGATGCAGGATAGTGCCTGATTTCTCTCAAACCTCTCTCTTTGCTCACAAAATGCAGGTCTGTGTGGAGAACAGGAGCAATGCTGTGACAGCTGCTTAAAGCAGCATTCATGTTTTCTTATTTGCATCTGATAGCCCATGTACCATCAGAGGAGCTCTGTCTCATGTTATGGTGACAGACCCAATATGTAAAAACCCCAGCAATGGACCAGGACCCCTGTAGCACTTGACACCGTGCAACCAAGAAGCGGAAGGATGCTCTAATCTTTGCTGCAATTTGAGCACACACATTTGCAGGCATCCTTTTCACATGTTAAGTGAGGCGACAGTGCACTTCTTAGAAGTCACAGGGCTGTCCCCCAGCTGTCACAACACCAGGGGTACCCTTCCTGGTGTGAGACAATAAATATGAGTAATAACATAGAGCAGGATGGAAAACGCTTGGAAATTTTCCTGGTTGTTTCTCCTGTGAAGACACAGAACATTTTGATCTTCCCCATTTTCATGCCAAGGCTTGATTCCCCCAGTGCATCAGCAGCCTTTACACATCACTGTTGCATGATACATGCCACTCTGCAGACTCTGAAAGGAGTGGATTTAAATCTGCCTATAAGTGATATAAGCTGAAATAATTAATATGAAAGCTGGGAAGTAATTGTCTTCAGAGCTTTCAAATGCTCATGTTAGACAGCACGAACTCACTGTTAGGCATTGGGCATTTCAAACAAGCTACTTCCATAATGGTAGTCAGCCCCAAAATTGTTCTGGAAAGGTTCTTGTTTCCTCCTTAAAATCAACAAGTGTTGAACTCCAGTCTGAACTGGAAAATAAACTCACTGGGAGGCACTGCAGCCTAGCAGTACTTTTGAATTTATGAGCATTCTCATCCTCTGAGCCCATCACATTCCCTTCAGAAAAAATATAATACACCTCCTCCAGCACTGGAAAGTTTGAACTTGGGTCCACACTGAGCAAATGTCCCTAAAGTTCAGAGCTCTTCCAAGCCAGCTTATTTTCTCTGATAACATTTAATGAAGTACTTACTTATATTTTCCTTGAAGTATTGTATCTGATGCTATCTGTTATTTTTTATTTTAGTAGGAGATTTGGTTTTGCTTCCACAAGTGTATCTTTGACCTGTAATAAAATCCGTACTGAAGTGATGGCTAATTCTGAACAAGTAATTATTCCAGTAAATCCAAGGGAGGGTACAAACAGATACATCCCTCTGACCTTTCTGTGCTTGGTTTCAGAAACAGACATGTACTTTGAGCAAGAGAACAAAATTTCTTGTTCTGTAGTTCTGCGAGGTCATAGCAGAATGCTGCCTATATACATGTAATTAGAAGGAAAGTTAATGAATTGCTAAAGCACGTTTCCAGAGGATAAAGGAGATAGAAAGAATATTTAAGTGTGCTGAACAGTTTATTAAATGACATTATAATAGACACTATGGTCCTTGCCATTTCAAGAAGAATTGATGCAATTTGTCAGGATAGTCCATTAGTTAAAAAAGGGCTCTAATCTCTACTGATGCAAACCACTGTCATCCCTCATTTCTTTTGGCTTAAATATTTTAACCTTTTTTTATTTCCTATCCCTTAACCTTTCATATCTTCCCTTTGATTTTATAGCAAAAACAGAGATCAGCCTCAGCCATGACTTCAGATAAATGCTTTTTAGCATTCATTGCTTTATTGGACATTTCCGTCTTTTGCCCAGCTTCACCACAGTGTTTGCAGAGACATTTCCATGGAGTACAGCTGCCTTCCCTGTGTAGGATTCAGAAGCTGGTTTAGGAATAATCAGTCTCGTACATAGCTTTCAAATGCTGCTGTCCCTAGAAAAGAAGTGTGGAGGGACACTGTACCACCCCTGCCAGTTTGCCCGTACCTGGATCATCTTCCTTTGTATGTCTATGAAGAAGCTGCTGCCTTGCCAAGGCCTGGAGGGGGCCTTGTTGATGAAGAGGAAAGGACACATTTCTAGGGAGGCTACCTGTTCATTGGCCAGCAGAAAGGCCAGCTCCAGCACTGCTGTTCTTCACAGCTACCTGGAGCTTTCTTTCAGCAACATGCTTTAACCAGAACATTTCAACAAAGCAGGTTAGAGTTTTTCTGTCTAAACTATGATGTCTATGCACCTGGTTTTGCTGGGGGAGGATGGGGTTTCTTTTTCACGTTTCAGGGGATATCTTCTGAAAGCTTTCCAGTACCAAGCTGCAACAGTGATACTGCTGGAGGAGAGTCTTAATAGAAGGAAAAACCCACCACCTCTCATTCTTCTTCTCTCTGGCATGATTTTGAAGTATACTTAAAAACAAAATAGAAAATTGATTGTATCAAGAAAGCAGACAGCACCATTTGCTGTTCTGACAGTGCTTCCAAGCCTCAAGTTCGTGGAAGTAACATCTGGTTTTACAAGAACAAGACACCAAGAAAATGCTACAATTTCATTGTCTTGCTAAAATCCGTGCCTTGATTGCAGTTGTAGTACATATTCCAAAGTCTCATTATGCAGCTTTTTCTCACTTCATCACAAAGGCCTGTCAAAAAAACAACTGCTATCTAAGCACCTGATTCCCCTTCCTCTCTAAATATTGCTAGTCTGCTCATACATATTTGTCTAAATGTACCTCTGTCATCTGTAATAAGGTAATAGGCCTAAAAATTACTTAGTGTCATCTTGCATCTTCCACTTAGGTACAGAAGATGTTTTAAACCCAAACTGATGCCTTTATTACACCTCTTTCTTTCTGCTCCCTGTAGCACTTTCAGATATCATCTCTCCATAACTGCAACGGGAAGAAAGAATGTAAAACAATTCTGATGTTAGTGTTATTTTCTTGGGCTGAAAATTCCCCATGCAAAGTTCAGATCCAATACCTCTGCCTAATTTGTCATTTATATTTGCTGTATTAATTAAACAACCCATAGAAATTGCACACAATGGAGTCTGGTAGGAGCTGATGTCCAGGCTGACTTGCTTGGAGCCCAGATAATGAAGCAGCTCTGCTGGCATGACACGTTCATTATTAGCCCGTGTGCTGAAGCTAACTGAAAAAAGCAATAAAACCATTGCTTGACAGGAAAGAAAGGCAGGATGAATTACCAGTATCTGCCACTGATGCAACTCACTGTGCTGAGCAAGACAGGCAAGGTACCCTGTGCTGCTCTGGTGGGGCCAGCCACGGTGCTCTCACAGCCATCCAATCCTGCAACCCTCTCCCATGCTCTTCCTCCAGCACTTCTCTACTCATATGCATTTGAATATAATATTGTCAAGGGTTAGAGCTGGGCCAGCTTCTAGAAAAAATGGCAGATGCTCTACCTTCCCCAAGGAGAAGAGAAAAGGAATAAAGGAGAGAGAATTATGGATTGGAAAAGAAAACTAAAACAGCTTTAATGAAAATAATAGTAAGAAAATAAAACACATAGAAATATATACAAAACCAAGAATGAACCTAACCCCTCTGATGGCAATTACATCATCACCAATGCTGATGGTGTGGGAAGGCACTGGGGAAGTCCCAGACTGGGCCCAGTGGCAGACAAGAACCAGATTCAGGAGCTGGATTCTGGAGCTGGATTTAGGAACACACAGATCAGGATTGAAGGCAGAATGGACAGAGTCCTCCTTGCACACAAGCCTTTGAAGAAAAGAGCTTGACCCTCGTGATCCCTCAGCTTTATTCCAAATATGACATATAAGGGATGGAATCCCTTGTTAGTCAGTTTAGGGTCACCCATCCTGTCCGCTCTTCTCTGCAAGTGCAGCCTTTTACTTTCTGCACCCCCCAATGTGGTACAGAAGATCCAGCAGTGGCCTTGGTCTGCACAGGATCAAGTATAAGCTAAATATTTCACCCCAAAATTAGAAGAGATGAATCATACCTGTTAAAAACTCTTTTTTCCTCTTCTAATCTTCATACTGATCAGGAGTGAAACTAAGAGGGAGAGTGTCCACTCAGCCTCTTCTCTCAGTTTCTCTTTCTTTTTTTCCTTTTCCTTATTTCTTTCAAACAGCATTTTTGTACTTTCAGCCTCAGCAAGCTCACCCAGCGTATTTTCAGGGCCATCAGAACTGTTTCTTCATTCCCCCAATCAACTTTCCCCGCACTCCTAGAGTAGCTTCACATTTTGTGCCATGCCTCTTTTTTCACGATTAGCTTCTCCTCAGGTTGGCAGGACCTCCTATCACAATAGCAATATCACCACGAAAGCTATTAACCATGGCTTTGCCACAGGTAGGAGCACACATTAGGCTGTAACTAGATACAGTCAGAAAGACAAGGCTATTTTATTAGCAAGTCTCAGCTAAAAGGCTGGACATCACTCAACAGGATAATTGCAATTCCTTCTAGCTTCCAATAACAGAGTAAAACCAGCATTATTTTCATGAGGCTGTGTCCAGCAGCACCGTGGGAAGCACATGATGATGGAATATGTACCTGGAAGTAGTCGTTTGCTTTATGTGGCTCTGGCTGTACCACAACATACATCACCTAGTTCTGCCTTAAACCTTAGTTTTGTTGCTTCTCCTGTTTAGCATGTGCAGCAGTTTTGCTAGAATTTTCCACCTGTTTTCTCCTCAGCTATGAGTCTGTAGGTGCTGGGACCTGTGGATGATGGATGTTTCCATTACTTGGAAACCCCAAGGTACATTTTTCCCTCAGCCTAATCGCTTGGGCCCAAACATGCCATGAAGCAGAATCATGAAAGTGATGCCAGTAAGATCTGTTGTCATAAAATTGAGACCCCCCCATAGGAGCTTTGTAATTAAGGAACAAACAGAGGCAATAAGCTGTTACCCTTGGTGTTGTGGGAGTTCTAGGAAAGCATGTTTTCTGTAACTCACGGAAAGAACACATGACCTTTGACATGACTTTTTTTTTTTTTTTTATTGTTAGCAGATGTCATTGCAGTCACAGGAAGCAGGATACGCTATGGCCACTGTTTGAACAGCGTCATTTAATTATGTCTATGCCTTTGATACCACATACTTAGAGCCTTTGGGAATGCTAGTCAAGTACCAAGTATTCTTCAAATACCTCAGATACTTGCAGGTTAGGCCAGTAGCAGAGCTGAGAGTGTATTTCAGAGACAGACACAGAGAGGACACTGGCACTGGCTGCCACGCAGACTTCCACTGACATAGGGGCTTTGCCAGCATCCCCACAAACACCATCAGTGCTCATATACAAACATTGACTGCTCAGTCCCATCCCTCCTCTCCAGCTGGTCAGGATTGACGCCCTATAGTGAGAGCACACATGCCTTTGCTCTCCAGGTTCACACGCACATCCACATGCACAAGTCCCTCAGATGTCAGCACAGCTCATGAGTTCACCTAACATCCACACCTGAACTTGCCCCCCTTACCCAATACATAGGTCTCTTCCTGCCCAGTGGCTTGCCTAGCTTGTTGCTTACTGGTGAAACAGATGCACACACTCACACACTCATCTCACAGGCACCCCCCACCCACCAACCCCTCAAATATCAGCACAGGCTCTCGTCTATCTACCATACATGCTCACACGCCAGGACCCTTACCCAGCCACCAACTCAGACCTCAAGTCTTTCTGGAGGCCAATACTTCTCATGCTCACATTTGAAAAAATTGAATACAAGTACCCATAATCACAGCTGTAGCATAACAAGAAAAGTGGGGTTTTTTTGTACCTGTTTTCCACCTCTAGTCTTTACTTTCCACAAACAATGGTGTATTTAGACAACTGCTACTTGTTCTGTATGTCCACAGCATTCCTTGTCCAATCCTGTTGGAGGTCCGAGGATCAATAAAATATTTTCTTCTCTGGTCTTCAAAATTACTTTTGTTTCATCAAAACAATAACTATTAGAGAATAAAATCACAATGCTGACAGGAAAAATGAATTAACAGTCTGAAATCTATATGATCAGGAATGAACAAACTAAGACAGAAACATCACTGTATATCGTTTCCAAAGTCCTAAGCAGTTCCACCAGAATAAAATTCTTCAGAAAACAAAAACAAAACAACAAAACCCGAGGATACATAAACATTCTTCTGCCAGAGTTGCAATTTCATTGTCAGTCAAGATTCGTATAACAACCATATAATCTTCTGAAACTTAGGGAATTATATTAGCTACTTCTAGTTTAGGGAACTTTGGAGGACAGATGGTACATCCTGATATGTTCAGCCTGAAGCCAGTGGCTCTTCTCAGTCCTTCGAATAATGCTTAAAAAGAAGAGATACTTTTTTTGCAAATGTAGGCAGTCATGACTCCACAACCCATCTCCCAGCCTCTACACACATATGTTATTTTCTTTAAAAAAAAAAATCTATTTCCCGCTGTATTTTTACATAGTAAAAACTACTGCAATTGTTATAGTAAAAACACCTTCTGAAAGTGTTTATTTTTGCTTGAGTTTTTGCAGTATATGCAGAAATAAGAGCCATGAGGAACACTAGATCCTCCAAAGATACATATCCTATCTGAAATAATACATCCACTCTCAGCCTAAGAGTTCCGAGCGCCACATCAGTAGCTCTTCTTCTTGGTTCTGCTCAGCACGAGTGCAGGGCCTGGAGCTACCCTGCCCCGGGATTCCTGCTGGTATCTGACAACTTGACTCAAAACAGTGTATTACCCACAGCAGCAAGAAGCAAGAGATTTCAGCTGTTCAGACCTGTAACAGAGAAAGCAACAAAAGTGGACCTGAAATCATTAAATAAAATGGTTAGTAAAAATCAGCAGGAATTAAAGACCCGAGGGCTCAATCAGTGAGAAGGGGAGGCTACTGATGTAACCTAGGGAATACATAGCACCATTTGCGGAAGAAGCACATAAGAATTGGAGCTCAGCAGAACACAACTGACATCTTAACATTTGGTCTAATGGGGGGGAATCCACAAAAAGGTATGCTGCTTTACCCATGTTCTTTTCATTAAGGGTAGGGGGACAAGGAGAAGAGGGATATGACTGCTTCTGTCCAATCTACATCCCTCATTTTTTATTACCACCCTTGGTACGTTATTATCTTTATGTGAAAGGCAGCAGATGTACAGCATCAAATGTTGCTACACCTTGAGCAAAACAGTCTTTTGACGTCCTTCATCTTGACAGTGGATTTGAACACAAGCTCAAAATAATTTCCTTTCTGCCAAAATTACCTCCTTGCTGTTCTTCACATTTTTGGGACTGTGCTAAGGCTTTACAAATCATGTATACTCTACCAAACAACCACATAATATTTAATAACATTTTAGGAATCATCTGGATTCCAGTGCTACATGACACTGAAGAGATGGATTGAATAGTGGAATGAAGTAGCATTTTCAGGGTTTCATTATCCTCATAGGTTGCTTGTCAAACATGAGTTACAGAATCATTAAAATTCCACATGTATCGTATCTATTGCTTTCTCTGCAGGCCATTCAGAGAAAAAAAATAGCCTTGAGAAATTTTCAAAATACTTTTTTCCCCTTACCCAGCTATATCACCCTCAGATGTTTACTTCCTTTTTTTCCAGTTCCAAGTCTATGGGTCAGAAGACTGTAGGTCCCTGAGATCTCCTTAGTTTGCTTTTTGAAACACTTTTTCCTCTGCAAATCCTCTGGGATGTTGTCCAATGCCTTTGACTTCTGAAATATAACCACCAGCTTATGTGAAAACTTACCCTCAGTTTTTAGGGTCTGGCCTCAAGTTAAGATCCTGTGCCTTCAGAAAGAGGAACTCTCAGTTCTCCCTGCACCTCTCATTAGAACAGTAAACTGTGTTAACAAACACTAAACATTCAATTCATGAAACATATTAAACTTTCCTATCTTTAATAAGGTGCAGTCTGGCTTATATCTTAGCACAAGAAATTTCAATATGACTCTGATGACTGCTGCAAGATCCAGAATAGAAATGTTACGTTCTATAGGATATAACTCATATATGAGAAAAAAATTATTATGATAATTTTCTGCATAGAAATACAGGCTACATTCCAACCTTTGTGGATTAGACTTTCTACAATGTTAAGTGTCTACATGTGAGGCAGGGGTCCAAGCTCACATTATGGCCCATGGAGAGCCAGTCACAACATGGCTTGGAGTCAGCTGGCTCATCCTCAAAACACCACTCTCTCAACTCTGCTCACTGTACTGATTATAATAAGAGTTTAAACATCTTCTCTATACTAGTGCTAAAACGCCCCTCTAAATTTAAGGTGAGATATAATCTGCTCCTTGTATCTCACCACTGAGTAGTGAAAAGCCTACACTTTTTGCTATATTAGTGAAACTGCAGATCAAATTTCCAAGCAAATCCTGAAGGTTGTAGAAGAAACAAAGGCTGAGGGTTACTTGCCAGTGTGGGTAACACTCTACTGTGACTTCTCAGGTAAATTGTTCAACATAAAAACTGGACTTGAGAGACTTAAGAGGTCTTGGTTGAAATGCATCTAAAATCCGCAATTGTGTACCAGGTTCTCTTCCAGAGGATGCTTATGGACATACGAAAGAAGTTTCCACATATGGAAGTGCACGTACAAAGTTTGAAGTCGTTCCGTGATTTAGCTGGGAAGAAACAGAACTACTGAGGTATTCAGACCTGCACTGTCTCATTGATGCCTGCCTTGGAAAGAATACATGAATTGTTTCAGTACTGAAGTAATTTCTCCTCTCAGAGGGTTTGTCCCAACAGAAGGAAGATGCTTGAAGATGTAGACACCGAACTGCAGCTTGGTTTTTTAATCCCCAAGGTCCATTTTTCTGTGATAGTACAAAGCTTGTCAAAGGTGACAAGAAAGTCCTATAGGACTCCTGTCTGCCAGTGGTAGCTATTGAGCATAACCTAGCTGTCATAGGTGGGAATTTTATGCTTTGGTTTTGTTGTTTTTTTTTTCAGCAGTGGTAGAGAACTATGAAAGGAAAGGGAAAAATTTCATAAAACCACAGTTATTTGAATACATCCTTTTGGAAACACATGTGGGTTACTTGATTATAGGAAGAGGGCACACAAATGACCTTCAGATTTGAACACTGCTTCTTGCAGTGATGTGTTTTATCTAGTTCTGGGAATTTGGGAGTAAAAAAGGAGCCTCATGGCCACACGACGGTGCAAAATTACCCAGAAAAAAAAAAGCAGGTTTTGAGCACTTCAAAACAACCTTTCTGCTTCACAAATCACTAAGAGGATAGTGAAAATTATACTATTTCAAAGTTTGTTTAGTTATTAAAAAAAAAAAAAGTCCTTGACAAAAGGAATAAAGCTGTGGGCCATAAGTCTAGGCAATTTTACACGCACTGTAACATTATACTACACTTGAAACTCTCTAAATATTTATTAGTCTGAAATAATGGTATTTTAACATCTCCCTCAAATACTCCAAACCATCCAGATAGTTTCTTGACGATTTTTCAGAGATTGGTATGTATGCAAGTTATTGAACATTTTGTTCTACCTCTTCTTTCCTTATTCCTGACTATTTTCTCCTTTAAAAACTTAGTTGTGTTTAGCATCTCATCAAAATTAATCTTTTTTACAAGGTTAGAAGCCAAAATCACTTTGGGTGATTTGCACCCAAGTCTTTTACACCATTAGCTATTTGCTGTTCTTCCTCACTCATCAATGATGACATGGTTTCATTGCCTTCCTCTTAGCATAGGTGTAAAAGCTTCTCTCCTTGTCTTTTATGACCCTACAAGCCACTTGATCCATCCACTACACATCTTAGCACTTCTGATTTTATCCCTCCACATTCCTAGTTCATCCTTCCATAGAACTCTAATTTAAAAGTGGATTATCATCCATCCCATTAAGTGTTGCCCTGCACTGACCACATCTGAGCAGGAAAGACTGCACAGTGTTAATTGGAAGCCCTCACAAGCTCTAATCTTTCTGTGGATCATTCCTCATTAGCAACATGAGAGTGAAAGATACGAATGTCCTTCTGCTCTGAGGTTTTGTTTTCTGACTAGAGCTTGAACTCTTTATGACACAGGTGGTCTAGTTATATGACTGGGCACAAGCCAGCACAACAGCCGATTTGGTCTGCATATTCTGCATATTCTAAACCATAACGTATTTGTTGCATTTTAGAAACAGATTCAAAATGCCAATACTATTCCCTTCATATTGAGAAGAAAGACTTATGAAACAGAGACCTATGATAGCATTTTTCTGTTAACAGTTCTCAGTCTTCACTACAAGCTGCAGACCCACAACTTTTCTAAGCAACCAAATATTTTGAAATTCAAACACTGTATTTACCAAATTTGAACTTCAAGACCATGTTGTCTAAATCTAAAAGATTCTTTCCCATCTCCAAATTCTGCCTACACATCTTTGTAATCCTCACTTTAAATAATAATCCATCAGGAGGACAACCTTCATAAGGATCAGCCTCCTCTTTATGACTACTCCTTTGACTGGCCATTCTTTGCTGCTTCAGAGAATTGCAATCAACTTGTGGCTAATACAAGCAATAAGCTGGGAGTAGGTGTTCAAATACAGGGAGGCCAGGGGTCTGTGCTCCAGCACAGCAGTAAGAAAAATTTTGCCCAGAAGTGTGACTCCTCATCTCTCTAGCTTCCAAGGACTGGAGACAGAAAGAATGCCACCAGTAACTATCAGTGGGGACTATGAATCAGAGAGAGAGTCAGACCTTGGTATCTCCAAAATAAAACTCTGAATTAATTAATTTCTTTAATCAAAGAACTGAAGGGAATTTAAATTTTCTTCCAGGCATGCTGTCAAACTGACAAAGTGACTCAGCAAGCCAAATAATTGGTCTGTAATGTGATTATATTTGGGGATTCAGGTTGGGGTTTAGACATGCTGTTAAAGACTAAATTGAAATAACAGATTTAACACAAAGTTGTCAGGCCTGCAGTTTTAAAAGATTCTGCTGTCTGTCAAACAAGCAGGAACTCAGCGCAAGAAATAATTGGCTGCTGTGTCACCACACTGGGGCTTCATTAGTAAATATCCTTAATAAAATAATCCAGCTGTGGAATACGCTCCCTCATGATCATGTTTAGATTACTTCCCATGACCTGACCTCTTGTGCAACACTTCCTTCAAAAAGGGGAGCTGATCAATACACCTCATCTCCAGTAAACAGACCCTGTCCTGTTAGGAAAGGGAAGAGAACAGGTCTCTGAGGACTCCCCAGGATCAGGCAGTGCCAGTCTACTTAACTAAGAGGAATTCACATACAGAGATGCCAGAGAAGCGATCTTGCTGGCATCCTTAAATTAGCCGACGTACTGCAGGCAATGTGTTACCGGGGAAAAAACCCACGCAACGAAAACTGCGTAGCCAGAATTCTACTGTGAATCTAAAACACGTTAACCAGAAGTTGTACAAAGATGGCTGTGTTACTCAAGTAATGCATGTAGGCTAATTTAAGAAAATGAAACATCACAATTTTTTTGCCCTAAATAAGGCAGACGTATGTGCAAAACACCACAGGACTGGTAGTGACAGAACTGAGGGATCACCTGATTGCAAAAGCAAAGCAGCTATATGAGCAGAGAAGAAACAAGTTATTTCTTTTAACTAATTCATTTTTAAGAAAAGTTGTATTATTATTAGCAAAATACTTGTTAAAGGAAGGGTGTTTCATACAGGGGACCTCGAACTAGAGTTTTCCAGTTAAAAGAAATTATTTTCTGGATATTTAAGTTTGCTGACAATTTTTTCCTCAAAGTAACTGTATCAAATTTAGCCTCATCGGGTGTAAAAATGATTCCAGGATTATTTCTTCACTTTCCTTTGAAACACCAGAGCAAGACTACAGGAAAGAATGGGCTGTTCTGTATTTGTAAGTGACACTGGAAACCCTTGCTAGATGCTTTTTTGCCTCGCATTCATGGCTAGTTGTTGCCTGACTTCTTGCCTCTCTGTATCATGATTCATACAGTATTCCCAAGCAGCATCAGTTCCTGCTAGGGAATTAAAAAAAAAAAAAAAGAAGAATTGATGCCAATTCTATTTTCTCTTGCTTGCTTCCTGTAAAATTGCAATTATTTATAGCCTTTCTGTATCTCTGCTAATATCAGACTTACACATCTTACACATTTGTGTAAGTGGCTTGGAATATGGCCAGTCAAAACAAATGCTTGTGGATCTGTCCTCTGGAATAGGTGACAAAAATATCCCTTTCCTGATCCTAAACTTCTGTGACAAAACAATTGTACTGTCAAGCAAAAAAGGTGCTCACATTCCCTAAAAAGCACAGGCCATGGGCAATGAAGGACGCTGGGTGTGTTTTATTGCACTCCACTGCTCCGAAAGAGAGTCACCCTACCCACACCAATCCCAAAACACACTCTTCAGCCTGTTTTCAAAACCTCCAGCTCCCAGAACTGTGGAGCTCAGAGCAGGGCATGCTACGCCAGTCATCGACTGGAGAAGACATACCCACATTCATCTATGCTAGTGTAACGTAGACTAAGCAAAGGAAGCTGCAGCTACTGTCTGCTTTACCTGTCTGGGTTACGACAGACCACTTATTTGCCACATAGATGTGTTTTGCTCATCTTTTTGTCATTTTGCTTCCAGACCTTCTGAGGTTTTTCTGAGAAAAAAAAAAGAAAACCAAACCATACCTCTTTTTCAGGATCCTGAGTCTCCTTGAATGCAAACATGTCCCATACTATTTTAATTCCATTTCTGCCTTTTGTGCTTCTCCCTGTAAAGCTCTTGTAGATTAAGCTTGCAGGCACCAGTGGGAAGGCAATGCTGCCTTCCTATTCCTATGAACTCTTCTGTGAATCAAGAGCAATAAAATGGTGAATTGGAATGCTCACAACCATTTGCATGTCCTCTCTTCCCATCATTAAAAGACAATCCAGGCTTTCTAGCACTGCTGTTTTGCTAGGTAGGGACACATTGATCTTTTCAAAGTTAATTATTAACTACACCAGAATTATATTACCTTTCTCATCTAGCTTTATTCCTGCTTGATTTGCATTAAAATAGCCTAAAGAAAACCACACCATTTAACTGTAAGACTGAACTTGTTTTTCATTAGTGGAGGGGAAGATGGCAAGATTATCACAGACAGCAGTTCCCAATAAGACTTGACTTGGAAGCTTTGCACAGAAGCTAAAAATAAAAGACTGTGCAGACATAAATCAGTGTTTGTGGACAAAGAGCACTTCAAGGAGGATGACTGAAGTGAATGGGATCTCAGGGGTGCACAAGCAGCTGGGATTTGAGAGGACTTTCTATTTGACATAGAGCTATCTTGCAACATTTTAAAGATTCCTTATATCACATGGAGCAAAGACACACACACAGGGATGGCCACACTGATGGCTAAACCTCCATCAAGCTCTTGAGAGCTCTAAGAGTGAGACATTTGCCAAACCAAGAAAGATTTTACATAATAAAATTAATAATAGTAGGTATTGATTGCTAACCAACACCGTCAGTAGAGCCTAGTGAATGACTCAATTAACCCATCAGGTGACGTACAGTAGTGTAGGAGGAATCATTCTCTAAGGCTCCATTAACTTTACTGACTAGGCCAACACTGAATATGATGTGAGCTTTGACACACAGCTCACAGGTGGACACATTAGAAGTGTTCTAATGCTGTGCTGAATCCCACCTGTGGTGTGTAAAAAAGATTTCTTCCTGTACCAAGAATATTCACCAACAGCAATAGATGGAAAGAGCAGAAATGTTGCTCTGCAGTTAAGGGGCACTTGCTTAAGGCCGAGATAGAGAACCTAGAACATCCTAAACCTTCTGAAATGTAGTGACAGTCTTTAAAAGGAATAAAACAGCTCAGTAATTAGAGAATTTTCCACCTTATCTTTTGATCCTATACAACTATCAAACAGTCAAACTACGTACAAATCTGAATAGACCTTGATGATCATTCCTTTCCTGTATCTGTGTTGATTTTGGCTGGGATGGAGTTAACTTTCTTCACAGCAGCTCATATGGTGCTGTATTTTAGATTTGTGACCAAAACAATGCTGGTAGCACAGTGATGTTTCAGCTATAGCCAAGAGTGTTTGCACAGCATCAAGGCCTTTTCTGTTTCTCTCACTGTCCCCACAGAGAATAGACTGGGGCTCCTTGGGAGGAGACATGGCCAGGCAGATGACCTAAACGTGAACAGTATTACAAGAATGTGTGACATTCAGCCCATATTTTCCCTGTAGAAGCACAGAATATAATTCTGGAGTTCATTTCCACCTCACCTTTCCTGAACGATCCCAGTTTCTGGCTCTTCTAAAGCCACCCTTCCTACCTTTTTGGCTACTTGTGACCCACACAAGCACCCACATCCATAGCAAGAATAATGGTATCAGAAGCTCCAGAAAGTCCACCAGCAACAATAAAAGTAATGCAGGGAAACAGTTTGGCCAGTGTACACAAATACTGCATGGTGCACATGGATGTGGCATCAATTTCTAGCTGTTGCAATAGAACATTGCTGTTTAGTTTTGTAGGTGACTTAAGGGGATATAAAGAAAAAATTCTTTAAAAACACAAGTAGAATTCAAAGTGGGAAAAAAATTGGTTTATGAAAATAAAAAATAAAATCAACAAAGATAAGAGCAAGAACCTAGATGTGGGCCAAAAACACCCAGCTGTAATAGCCAAGTGTTGACTTGGGAGCAGGAGTGGATATGAAGATTGCAGAGTCACAGGCTTCACTCTTGTGAAAACAGACAAGCAACGCATGGGGAGGGGGGGGAACAAATAGGATGATATTCTACCAGGAATGGCAGTAACCCTTTCATATCAGACACACTGGCAACACCTCACTGAGATACCATATCCACTCTGGAAATTTTCATCATGAATCTGAGAAAATCCAGAGCACAAAAGAATGATAAAAAGAATAGAAAAAAAAACAACTTACAAGAAAGCATTGAAAGAATATGCATAGCTTAACCTGAAGACTAGAATTTGGAAAGATAGCTTAATTGCAGTCTCCAAATACGTAAAAGGAACATCCAAAGAATGAAGTAATTTTTCACGCTTTCATAACAGACAAGACAATAAATATTGGACAGGAATCATGGATAATTTAGATTAAAGAACATGAAGAGAAACATTTCATAATGCAAAGATTGACTAGGGGAACAGATTGTCCAGGAAGACTATGGATTTTCCATGCACAGAGAACTTCATAAAGCAAAGAGTTCTAGGAGCACCACAAATGTACCTGATCTCATCTTGGGATCAACTAGAGAAAATTATCTCCTATCCTCCTTCTCTGAGTCTATGGACCCCCACACATCAAGAGCTCAGACTGTGATTTCTCTAACATAATGAACACACTCATTTTGTGTTGTGTGATGTGCCTCTGGGCTCTTGGTGTACAGTGCTTATGTCACACCTAGGCGGCAGGACACCGGGGAGGGTAAAGCCGCTCACAGTTAAAGATGTCCTGCAATTATGCAGTCCTTTTAAAACATAGTTCTAGTACTTCACAGACACTTTAACATTAGCCTCAGAATAAACTGAGATAGCAAGGGAGATGTGCAAGACTGATCACTGAGCAGGATACCGCATTTAAAACTACAAATTCATCAACATCTACAATGATAGATAAATCTTTTCCAAAGATTTCCCTGAGACAATTCTGGGATTGTATTATTAGCTTTGAAATCTGGGTCCCAAGAAAAGCTTAAATGTTCTTTCAGTACCAATTTTCAGTGGTTCTTAACCTGAGGAGTAAAATTTACACCAACTTCCCTCTAAAGGGTGTAGCAGCATGGCTTTCTTGAAGGAAGCATGCTACCCTTGCTTCTCACTTTCAGTGACATGAAAAATGCAACACCTAGAAAAGTAATGTTACCACACAGCTACATCCATATGCACAAGAGAATTACGATGTTAGCAAGCTCATATTTCTGAAGTCTGTTCCTTCATACTCGATCAGGTTGTCTTGATATGTGAAGGCTAAAATGGGCACTTTTAGCTAGGATATTAAGGATCTTGTTTCCAAAAGAGCTATGTTTAAAGTAAGAGACACAGCCTGTGTCTCCACATCTTTTCATTCAGCAATCTAGCTGGAATTAGAAAGAGAAGACACAATTTAATGATAAAAATACAGATTCAGAAGACAGGAAATGCTGAAGAAATTTCAACCAAAGACAGAACTCTTAAGGGATCCATCGAAATGCTTCTTCTTTCAAAGACTGCAAGAAATTAGTCATCTCTTGCCATGAGGATTACTAATTAACATGCTATTTTACAATCAGAACTAGTATGTAATTTAAAATAGGTTGGTTGAACTCAATATGCAAAATCCCTACTAAATCACATTGGATTATCACTCTAGGAATAACTTCTGTTTGGATTCATGAACAAACAGAAAAAAAAATATAGCCCACATAGACCTAAGATTGAATGTTACTATATTGATTTTCTAGCAAAGCAACAAAAATTCACATTGTTCTTTTTCAGGTGTTTCAATAAGTACAAAGCAAAAATCCACAACTGTTACACCAAAACTGCACTAAATGTAGCACCTCACAGTCTTACTCCAAAGAAACCTCACAAAAGGAGAAGGCAAAAGCAAGTGGAATATGGACAAAAATGAGAACTATCTATCTGGAAGAACACCACTAATTAGCAGAAAGCCTTGCTCTCCATTTTAGTCGAGTATACCTCAGCTTACATCAACCTCATTTTACATTACCTCACTTTACATCAACAGATGACTGCAGGCAATCACCTTGACATCATCTAACCACTGGTTATGGAGAAGAATAATGATACCATGACAACTTTTGCACTTCATTTTGTCTGGTAGCACAAATTCATGGCAGTTTTCTTCAATTTGAGCAAAAATAATAACCTCAAAATGTGGGTCCTTAATATGAAGACAACTGCCTCATGCTTCAGGCAGCTTCTGATAGCAACCACATGGGCCCAGGGAATACCAGGTTGCATAATACAGCTGGAGAAAAAGCAAAGAAAGTGAATGGCTCAAAGGAGCCTGTTTAGCTCATTGCCAAGACAGACCCAGATTGGGAATCTTCAAAATATAGAGACCTGAGGCACATGGCCTTCTTACCTGTAGCAATTCATCCTGGTTCTCTCTAGAGAACTTAGTGGCAAGCATAATCGAATAAAAGCTCTGGAGTCTGACTTCCTGCTCAGACCTTACCTAGGGCTTGATCAAGCAGTGGCAGTGATGCTGTGCTTTGTGCAGCACTCCTCCCTGAAATGGATGAAAGATCTGGGAAGAAGGTGAGAGGACACAAGTACAAAGTGAGGGAGTACTCCGAGTTGGAAAAAGCTGACTTGAGAGCAGGGAAACATTGCATTTTATGCCAGGCACTAAGCAGAAGAGTAGCAGCACATATTAGGCATAAGAATCTTCTTGTCAGGCAGGGCAGGACATGGATATGTTCTAATACCTGTTAAATCACACACACACAGATTCACTTGAAGGGGGAAGCCCCTTTTCCTCCCTTGTTACACTGAAGAGTATATAGGATTTCATTTGAGCAAAGTAAGCGATCCAGCTTCTGATCCCTGTTCTCCCTAAAGACACCCGAATTTACATTTTCCATCTCTTAGTGCCAAAGATCTCAGGTACTGGGTATTCTTCTGGATGAAGGAGGTCTATTTAAAATAATTTAATATTTATAAGAGTAAGGACTGAAACCTAAGTGTATCATGCCTTCTGCATAAGTTCCCTAACAAGCTGTGTTCACTCTCATGGTCTCATGAATATTTAGAGATACTTATGAAGAGGAAGAGCTTAACCTAAAGATATGCATGACTGGTCTGTGACCGATTACAAGGTACTATTCTGAGTGCTTGTGGTAATCACAGTCTCCTATGCTGAAAAGTTCTAAAAGGGTAAGACACGTTTTCCCATATCACTAGCTTGAGGCTGTTACCCTTACTTCATATTTCTGAGTTCTTTCTGATCCAAAGAATCATTAGTTTTGCTGAAACCAGAATAATAAAATATGCAGAGATCATGAGTCAGAAACCAAGATTTTTCTATGTACAAGTTAGATATTCTTTGTGAAACACAGCGCTTTCCTCAATCACATTCTGTGTATTTGTATTACTGCAATAACCTCAACTTAAAGAGCACAAGGACTCAAAATCAGAAAATTATTTTTTTACAGCTTCCTTCTGCAACAGTGCATTTGTATTAATCCAAAGGCTCTTAAAATGTACACCATTTTCTACAAAAAGTAACCATGATAATTAAGCACTGGCTTATGCTGAATACAATATATATAAAAAAATCAGTTGCCTCAAAGTTTGTAACATCTTCAAAAGCAGAAATTACATTCTGAAGAACTCTAACGGCCACATGGATATTATTCTTTTGGTTTAGCTAAAAAATAAAAAACTAAAAACCACTGTACACTTCTGGTTTGTTGGGCTTATGGATTCATGTGATCCACAGTTTCTAAACCAGAAACAGGTAATCAGCAATTAAACAATGTCCTTGGTTTTACAATAATTATCAATACATAACACACTGGTGTTATTCTTAACATATGAAATATCCTTTAATATAATTTATGGCTTATATAGTCCTTGACAGCAGAGATGTCCTCATTCTTTCTTTTTGGTAAAGTCATATGGTTTCCACCACTTTGCAAACTGCAACACCTTCTTCCTCTGATCCTCAAAGTTCTGTCTGACCCCTTTCCTCCAGAGCCGTGGTTCCAGGTCCAGCATGCCACCAATAATTTCCTTTTTAAGTAGAAGAAAGATAAGATATTGATGAATGCAAAATTACTGTATTACTTAACACTATTTATCATAGAATAGATAAATATATATTCAATTTATGAGATCGTCACTGTTTTCTTCAAGTGCTGGTTATTAAAACTTGAAATTCTGAAAGAAACACCAATTCAAAAATTGAACTGTAGCTGTTAAGATGGTTAACTCAGCAAAACTCTTTAAGTACAGCACAGAATAAATATCCTAACATTGCAAATTGTTAATATACTAGTACATTTGTGACTAAGAAAAGTTCAAGAAGATAAAAGCTGCCTACTTTGCTCTTAACTCTTTTTGAATTAAGTCACATTTCTTCCCAAACTCTTGATATTTTTGCAATATTAACTCTTTCAACAAATTATTGCTGTGACATAATAAAGAAAGGAAGAATTTATTGCAGGTCTTCTTATATATACACTATACTCTCTATACCACACAGAGGAAGTTAACCACATAAGTATTTTACTAGGAGTCATCTGTGAGTCTGTGTGTATATGTACCTTAATTTATACAAGCAGGAGTCAGGGCACCTATATGAGAATACTATGGCCATGAAAACTCTTAAATAGATGCAAGTATTTTCCATCTATTAGATTATGTGTCAAATATAATCTGGTTCCTGATAATTCAAGAGAAACGTGGATCTAGAAACACATTCTGAGTATCGGGCAACTACTCCTTTATTCAACAAGCTAAGTTATACTGTCACTAAGAAAAGCCAGCTAATAAACTGGGATAAGGTACATCAAAATGACTGTTCTGGCAACAGTGGGTTTGATTATTTAAATTTTACAAATTTATAAAATGAAAACAGTATAATTGGTAAATTGATCTTTTATATGACAATACCTTTCCAAAGTAATGAGGGAACTTGTGTTGATCTTCAATGACATGAGCAAATCCTCCTTGAAGGCCAAAGTCCACAGAAAAGTATGGGAATCCTTTAGGAACCTATACATGCAAAACCTCATTTTAAACGTTTAACAGACTGCAGGCATTTAGTTAACTAGTTAACCTCCCCCCAACTTAATGAATTTGAAAATGGTTTTACAGTTGATAGTGTCACCCTTTTTTTTTTTTAAACCACCTCTCAAAAAAGGTATGTGCAGCATAAAATCGCAACACAGAAACAATAAAGAGGTGAGGGCACAGAGCAACACACACCTACTAGACACTGAAAACTGAAAAGGTGATTTACTGGGTGGTAGAAACTCCAGAGGACACCACTGTAGCTCCAGGTCAGAGATGGGGAGGGACCAGGCAGCTGCATGCAGAGTGACCAAATGCCTCCCTACCTTCACAACTCTGAATTATAGGGGTCGAGTAGAAATTTTAGGACAACCATGAGCAACCTGCATTTATTAAAGACAAGGTGTTGTGTGATAACAGGAAATACTTACCCAGTAGAAACACTGACACTCAGCGGGGAGGGGAAACACCTCTATGGAGACTAGACTACCAGAAAACCCCACTACAGGACTGGAAGTTATCATTCATTTGCCAAACTGGATAATTTAATAATTCAGTCAGCCTACAGAGAAAACACTGGTTATCCTGCCACAAGGAAAGACCTTTCAGTCGGACAGAATGAGAAGTGGATTAATTTCTTGCTACAGTATTGCAAGTAATTTCTGCCGTTTCACTGCAACAAGTTATTTCCCACTCTTGATTGTTGAGGACATTCCTGTACAGGTAAGATTTACAAAGGCTCAAATTCATAAGCATTACCTCTGCTATGGTCCAAATAATTTCAATTTTCACAAGGCATATTCCATATATTGCATGAGAATTCATTCTCTACTAAGATTTAATAGAAAGGGGCAATATAGCATAGTAAGAAACATAAAACATTTTAAATGAACTAAAAAAAAATAAAAAATCATTAAATAAGGAATAAATCAGGTCTGTCTGGGATGGAGTTAATTTTCATCACAGCAGCCCAGGTGGTACTGAGTTTTGGATTGGTGACTAAACCAGAATTGCTAACATACATGGGGTTTCGCTACTGCTCTTCTGGTTGTGTCCCCTCTCAGCCCACTGCCTATCCCAAGCTCCCTCACTGTGGGGAGCAGAAGGAGAAGCAGAGACCACCTTGATGCTGTGCAAGGAATGTAGCATTGTAGTCTTTTCTTTCCTAAGCTGCACAACACCTAAACCAGTTTAAGTTTTTCAAACTTATGTTCTCTTCTTCTGTCTTAAAACACTGCACTCAAAACCAGACCCAAATTTCCCAGGTGAAGCCCCACCACTTTGAAAAAGGAAACCCATAATCCATAAATCAGACTCCCTTTACATTAATATGACATTTCAGCTTATGCATTAGAACAAATTTTGTCTTTTTGCTATGCTGGCTACCACTGTTGGTTTAGTTCATGAGTCATCACAATATGCAAAACCTCTCCTACAATGCAGCCACTCAATCCCTTACTCTTCTGCATTTAACCCCCCTTTTTGTGGTATTTGGCTTCATGTCTTATTATTAAATCCCATCTCCTTTTTCTCCTAAACAAGGACTTTTAGTGTAAAAAACACTTTCAGAAATTATCATTACTGCATCTTTTGGTGAAGGCTATATACCACACATCTTTTACTTTAATGTTAAAAAGATGAAATAATCTTTGAACCCACCAGGTTCATCATTATTCCTTTAAGATTTGTATATACAAACATGTTTCAGTTTAGTATCCAGGAGACAGCATACTGTTCCCTTCTTACAGGAGAAAAGATTTAAAAGGCTATTTATATTTCTGTTTCATAAACTTAGCAACGCAAAAGGCCGTTCTAGGTTAATGGAAAAGACACAACATATTTTTTCCAGAAAAGTAATTTGCAACTCTTTGATCCATCTTAATTCTTAATCAGGAAAATTACATTGGTGCAAAGCACCAGCTTTGTTCTCAACCAATGCTTGCAGCTCAGTTCACCAATTGTTGAAATAAATGGGAATCTCTTCCCTAATGTCAGTTAGGACTTCAGTCAGACTCTTAATTCTCATCATACCTATAGCATCTCCTGATGCACTAATCTAATTGTGCTCCCTTTCTTCTCTCTTTGAAACAGTTAATAACGAAAGAAGATAAGAATAAATTGCTGAGAAATTCAGTGTTCAATACATTTCATTACTTACAGATTTCCGAATATCTTTTGAAGAAAGATCAATTAACTTCTTGTTCACGGACCACTCTTCATCAGACTCCATTATAGCTTTCTGTAAAGTCATTTTATCTAAATGTGAAAACAGTCCTTCATACAGCAAGCAAAGAACTAACTTTTCAATGTAGTGAAGCACATGGCACTGCAAGTACCAATTATTTCTTAACAAAGCAACTTTATTTTCAGCAACCTTTCTGATTTCCACAACATACATACATCATAAAGGCATTATATAATAGCTTCAAACTCACTTAATTTTGTTCCTTTTTGTAAATTTAAATTTTGCCCAACACAAATTATCTCTAACGAGTGTCAACTGAAAGGTCACATTCCCTTTTTACTAAGCTCATACAAAACCTCTTATGAATTCATTACACTATATTAGCCTTTTTTATTTTTTTTTTTTCCTTTTTAAACACTAAGAGAAGCATCCAGTTTAGAATGCTGATTGTGGTTAAAAACCTTTAACGCTGCCTCTGTATCCTCCAGAGTACAGAAGGGTATAGTGTAGCGTAGGTACCTTTTACATTTCATTTGCTTTGCATTTTAATGTTGGAAACTTCTGAAAAGAAGTTTTATGCAAATGGCATTGCATGAAAACTTGTGTTTTGTCTGAAAGGAAAAACAAAGTACAAGTTTTATCAGCACTTGGAGCATAGCAGTGAAATAACCAGATGGAGAGTCTCAACGTGGTAAAATTTACTGCATTCCTACTCACCAAACTGACTGCTTCGCTTCAACAAACAACAATCACATTATTTTCAGAAAGCAAAAATTGTATTTAAAGAAAACCAATTAATTTATTTATAAAAGGCAAATCATGATCCAGGTGCTAACAATGGAAAGGCCTCAGTTCCAGGCAAAAGTTTCACTCAGCCTTTCCGTACAGGGTCAGAGGAAAGAGACTAGAGAAGCTGTAGAAGACTAATCTATCATGCTGTCTAATGTTCATCAGAGAACAAAGACGTAAAATTTAGGCTTACTGAAATAACATGGGGATGAAAATTATTTATCAGTATTTCTTAAAACATTTGACATTATTTTCTCATTTTATGCTTGCCAAAGCACATGAGGGGGGTTTTACATTTATACTACAGGACTTAAGTGAGAAGTATTGCAATCCTTACTGCACTTCAAGAAAGTAAAATGCTCTCATCTTCTTCCGGTGTTTGTCAGTGTGTTCAGATTTGACGCAATCACACAGTGACACACAGCTCTTCCACTGACTACTTGAAAAACAGAATTACCTCACAAGGCTTGTTTTAAGATCAAGGAATATGATCAAAGAATGGATCAAGAAGTAGGATCAAAGAATTCTTCTCTTCAAAAATAGTACTTGAATATCAAAAAAAGTTTTCCAGAAATAGATGGATTATGATAAATACTTTGAAATAACCTAAGAGAAAACATTTTTGTGTACCTTAAAGTAGATTGGAGCCATATCTCCTACTTCTTTTGGAAGAGGAATGCATTCATATACCATGTGATACCGTTTCTTCATACTCATGTTTGTTTCTAGAAACACACAGTCCAAGTCTTTATCTTCAAACATTTTCACCAATGCATTTCGGAACATCTGTTTAAAAAAACAAACAAACAATTGGAATTATCTTTTCAAAGCTTTACTTTCTAAGACTTTATATTATTTCACTAATGTTATATTCACAATAAACTCATAATAAAATGGACAACAGCAGCAGTCATACTAGGAAAATTCTGAATCAATTTAATATAAACTATATATCCTATGACACAAACATAGGAAGTCCAGAAAACTATTGAGAAACACACTTTATAATTACACCACAAACTCAGTTTGAATAAATACCACATAGTTTTAATTTCAACTGTAAAAATACGTTGAACTTCGTAACTGTGATGCTCCATAAAACAACATGGCTTTAACAGTAGGTCCTAAGCTTGCAGTTTCTAAGAAAGTAATGCCTTGGCTTGTACTACCTATAGATACCATTATCCTTTCACTACTCTTTACAATTACACAGTTGAAAAGGAAAAAAAAATAATAAAATTACATTTCCACTAAGCATGCTCGAACTTTAAGGAAAATATTAACATTGTCTCAATAAAAAGCCATGGCTAAAACCACCATCTTCACTGTATGGAAGCTAACCAAATATAATATTTAATATATCTGGCCTCAACCTACACTTACCAGTAAAATCACTAAAAAGAAGTAGCTCTGTTCTATCTCAAACCAGGACACTGACATTAAACCATTTCAAACTCATGAATTAACCTGGTTTTAAATCTAAGCAATTGAAAGCAACAAAGCCTTTCCCTTGTCTGAAATAGTCTCTAGTATTTTGACATAAGAGGTTGCAAGCTTTTTTTCTCCTTGTAATAATCCTGACAGTGGTGGGGTTGGGGACTGACTATCACAGTCAATCTCTCGAGCAGAAGCTTGTTACATTCCTCCCAATTTTCCTTTTCCAAAGGAAACAGAACTCAAAACCTTTAAAATGTCTTCATAAGAGAGTTGGAAAGCATGATCTATCATGCTTTGCATAATACTAATTCTTTTCCAGAAAGTAGGAAATTGTATTCTAACAAGGACCTCGCTGATTTGCAGAACAATGAGATTGTTCTCTCTCAATTGACATCTACTCAAACCCCAGACTAGTTTAAAAACTGAGATATGTAAACAACATATCTTCAGCTTGTGTTTCATTATAGTAACCTTTCTGCCCTGGCAATCCTTTTCTTTTCCTTGGCACTCCTAAGGAAATCCCAACTATGAAGCCAGTTATTACATTTTCCACATGGGATCAGCTGTACCTAATGTAATCTCTGACATTAGAAGTTCCTCTAACCTGGTTTCAAAGACCTCCAAAAACAGAGGTTCTGTGGCATTCCAGGAAACTTTTACTAGTGCTTATACATAAGAACTTTTCTTTGTGTTTACCCTGCATCTTCCTTTTTCAGTATTTGACCCCTAATTTTCATCCATAATTCAAGAATGTTCTGCCCCTTAGTGGAATCAGAAAAGAGCTGCCAGACTGGGAATTATGAAAATAGGTACTTATGAAAAAATACATGATTATTATTCAAAACAACATTAATTTACAAAACTGTTAGAACATGAGACAGTTTCTTGGTTCACCTGGATTTCTTCCCAGATGTCTTCATCCAAAAGAGTGGCTGCAGTATGGTGCTGTAGAGGGGCTATCAGGCAGTGACCTTCAGTAAGGGATTGGTTGCTTGGTAGAGACAAGTATACCTATGAAAAGCAAACACAAACTGAATTGCTCATTTTTCTAGTGTGAAAAGAAGAAATACATTGTTTATTAAATTCATACCAATAGAAGCCATCACCTTCTCATTCTAGAAAGTTATTAGAAACTTTAGCGTCCCATTATCTGTTGGTAGCACCCTTGAACTAGTAGTATCCAGAGAGCAGTTCTACCAACAAGGCAGTAGTATCAGTCTTAGAGATGAACTAGTATCCTAACTAAAAAATGAAAGGTACTATAATACATATCAATACATGTAATTCCTTGACCTATAAAAAGTTTCAAATCAGATGAAGAACATCAATAATAAATGAAAACTTTGGATAAAGAATGACAAACAGACCTATACTGAAACATCTCAGATGTTATAAATCCAAATATTTTTGCAATTTTAAAAGCATCAATGGAAACAGGAAAGTTCCCTGAACCAAATTTCAGACTATTTCAAAGGATTTTAGGCTTAAAAATGAACCCTCCACTTAATTTTCTTTGATACCATTCAGATACAATTCTTCACCAGTTCAAATTTCCTCCAGTGCAGAGTGATTTAGTCTTCCACAAATCCACCTACAGTCTAATCTCTGCACTCAGATCTTTCATTATTGCTCCTGTCTTCCACAAATCCCCAAATGTGACGTTCTGATGTCAAAGATTAGCTTTAAAATTCATGACAGATTTATATCTTTTTCTCTCCCAGCCTTGAGGAATTTGTGAAATCAACTGGAAGGACAAGGAAAATAAGATGCGTAACAGTAAGTCATTTCACGGAAGCAATTCTGTTCTTAATCTTAGGCACTCTTAACATCAACACTGCCTTCCCCTATATTTTTTTTTTTTATTATTTTTACATTTGTGTTAAATTGCTATTTTCTTACCTTGGTGCCAATTGCAATAATAAGATGTTTAGAAAGTTCACTGCTGTCAAAACAGTATGGACACTTCTCCATGCATGCAGCAAGCTGCTGGTGTTCATGTATTGCTTTTCTTCTTTGCATTTCTTCCTCTTCCCCACTACGTGCTCTTTTGGCTGCTTTGGAAACAAACATGTCATCCAGAGTGTAGTAGTCTCCGTCAGTTTTTTCCATGAGCTGAAAAGATACACAGAAACATTGCATGTATATGTAAATAAGCAAGAAAAAAATACTTAGCTCTTTTTAAGTATGCTCTTTCTTTATTAAGAAAGGCATGAAGTATGTAAGCAGTAATATTGCTTCCTTCATATGGCATCTGCAGCGTATGTAGTCATCAGGTCCATCTCCTGAGAGCAATTATACACAATCTTAGCACGGATATTAAAATATAGATGTGTGACATTAGTGAGAAGAGTATATAACTAAATTCCATCTTAAGGTATTTCAATATTATCTTGACATAACTTCAGCTTTAAACAGTTGGCCAATTTTTTAAATCACATTTTATTTCAGTCTTCACAATCCTTCTCTCTTATTACAACTATGACTATCCACTCAATCCCCTCTTGTGTAATACCTAGATCATGACTGTGCACCTCATTTTCATATTCTATGAAAGTGGGCCAGCAGCTCTTCTTACCAAGTTAACAGTACTAAGCCATTTTGTGAAGAAAACAGTCTTTTCAATATTTAGTCTTTCTTGAGTGCACCTGATGCTAGATAGAGATAACAAACACAACTAGCACCTTACCAGATGCAAGGTTTTTTGTTTGCCCATTAACTGCTACATTTCGGTTAAATGTGCCACATTTAAAGGGAAAATCTGGAAATACTAAATTTGTTACGAAGACATGCTTGAGAGTCAGCGGTATCTTACAGGATCTTAATACTGGAAACCCACAAAACCTGATATATCTTACCAAGATGATAATTTGGAGGTATGGAGTCTTTCGATAAGAACTGGAGGAACTGAAGGTGACACAAGGTGACAGAGGGCATGGTAAGGAGGTGGGCTTATGGCAACAGCAGCAAGAGACAATGAATGGACAGGAAAGCAAGAAAGTGCAGAGGCCATGCGATTCAAACCCATATAACAGTAGATTTCACTAAGCCTCATAACTCCGAGAACACTTTTGTTTATATATATCTATATATCTCATTAGATTTTGTAATGAAAATGAAAAAAGGATTGATAAACAAATCTCATGACATCTTGCCTAAATCAAGACTTAGCAAGTTTTGATTGTAAAGTTTAATTTTTTAAAGGACTTAGGAAAGTAATTCTCCATTTTCTGCTTTGGCTGCTCTATATGTGTCAATACACTAAATATTCAACACATATAGCTAAAGCGAATCTAAAAAGCATTCAAATGAATCTTTTTTTTCAAGGTTTTCTCTTTAAATGAAATCCCAGTGCTGCAATACTTTTCTACTATACTTGAATGTAATTTTACCTTGAACAGTTTTAATAACTTCCCTCTCAAAATGGCAGTGCAGAAAAAAAAAATTAAAAATCCCACAGAACACTATTCAGTTTTCTTGCTATTAGAGAAGTTGGTCCTTCAGACTCTTGGCAGATTTATGTGTCAGTATTTTCACTCCAAAAATTTGTAAGGAAATGGTAGAAGTGTCTTCAGAACAGACCCTAGTATATTTTAGAATACTGACAAGGGTAGCCCTATCACAGGACTAACATTAGCTGAAGGCATTCGGAAAGCATACTATCATAGTTGAAGCACAATCTCCAAATAAAAGGAAATATTCCAAACATCTCAGACGTACTTTGTGTAGATAATCTGAGATTGGAAAAAAAATAATACTTTATTTTGTAGGGGTAGATAAATTAGCTTCCCCCTCAAAAAACACAGACAGAAGCTCTTTCTTTTCCTCAATACTGCAATTCTCTAACACAGTCCAATAGCTTATTTTGAATATCCTCTACCAAACAACTGAGGAGCAGTCTCCTCAATATTACTTTATTTAACTATAATGCATTTAACTGCTTATGCGCATTTCCTACTGAAAGCCACTCTAGCCTAAAATCAACAGTTCAAGAGTTCAATGCCATTCTTGTTCTGTTTTACTTCAATGCTGTAGTTCTATATTAAAATAAAAAGGAGATTCCTGACCTTTTAAAAAAATAAATTTAGTCAGAATATTTAGACAGAAGTCTCTATTCTTCTGTGATATAAGCATAAGAAATTTAAAGTTAGAGCTTTGGGAGAAGAAACACCAATAAGCACTATCTACTGAATGGCACCAAACTGTTAGTACTAAAAGTAAAGGTTTACTATTTCCTTCGGGTGTTTTTTTGTTGTTGTTGGTTTGTGTGTGTGTGTGGGGGGGTGTTGTTGCTTTTGTGTTTTTTGTTTGCTTGTTTGTTTGTCTAATTAGAAAGTCTGCCACAAGGATGCAAATACACATGAAACAAGGCAGCTGGAAGACTACAAAGAAAAGTAATAGTGGAAATCAAAACCCCTTGGATATCAGGAGTATCACATGCATCACAGAATACCATTATAATTTTTCTCTGCTTGCACTTGTGAGGAGTCATGGAAATTCCTGGTTTGTTATGCGTGACCTCTAAAAAAACTTTACTTTTCAAAATACCTTGAAAATACTCTACAGATGATGAAATAAATATTCATCTTATTAAACAGGCTGGATAATGCCTTTCTTCAACCCTGGATAAAGTGCTGTATACTATAAGACATCTGGAACCCTACAGAATGCTCACCTAAAAAGCAGTAAACTTTAATAAGTTAAGTGCTGTCTAAAGACCAGGTTTTGTTTCTCCTGGTACAGTCATAACCAAAAGAAGATCACTACATTTCAAATCATAATTCAGTAAGATGAAAAAGAAATGATGTTGCTGTTCCTCACGAATTGTACTTTTCTGCATCATGTTTGAAACAAAATGAAAAAACATAATTCAGTGATTCAAACCTAAGAGTAGGTCTGAAGCACTATAAAGGCCAGTACATAACCTTGAGTTGAGTCAATGAAAACAAACACAAAGAAGGTACAAATGCTATTAAAAAAAAGGAAAAGGAAAAAATAAACCAACCAATCAGCCCCTGGTAGAAGTAGGAGTCACCCAAAAGAATGGCGAGATAGATTCCCCTGTTGCCCCAGAGAGTTCTCCTTGCGCTTCCTGAAAATCCAGTGGTAGTATTTCAGGATTCAAAATCAGAAGTCCTCAAAGTGAAGGGAAACAATGGAAAATATTAAATAATACCTTCACTTCTAATATTACTAAACAGGTTATCTACGTAAGTGAAATCGTGCATTCATCACGCATTCAGTGTAAGCTCCTAGTGCAGCCTGGATCACATCCAAGGTATGTGCATCACACTAGGCTCAGTCAGTGGAGAGACGGTGGAGAAAAATTTTTTGATTTTTCCTGAAAATAAAAATATATGTAGAAGAAGTCTTCATACCGCAAGAGGCCATGGGAGCACTTATGCTTTAAGATGTAATACACGTTGGTCAACAGAAATAGATGTAAAATAGACAGAAGATTACTTTGGAGAAGTAAAGGAACAAGTTTTCTTAGGTAGCAATGCAGCATTTTGGGGAGAGAAGCTGTACTAAAGGAATATTTAGAGAAGGAGTATTCACAGCTAATTTTCAGATTACCTCTACCACAGAGTATCTGGCAGTAACAAGATTACAGATCCCACTGTAATACTAACAAATAACAGAAGCTAATAAGGAATGCAAGGCAGTTCAAGAAACCAACACCAACATCTCCAAAGACATTAATGAAGTGCCTGAAATAAGCGGGGCTTAAGAAAAAAAGTTATTTTAAACATGTCAACCTGCTTGTGTAGTAAAATATGTCTAGTCATTAAAAATTCATACCCGATTGGATACTCTTCAAGCACTACACTCTGCCCTTGCTGAAGAAAAATAAATGAGGACAAAGTGGAAACATGAGGGTTGATTTTCTTTTTTTTTTTTCTTGCCCTTTTTTATATACTTAAGGAGTTTATGAGGCCTTTATTCAAGTCCTAAGTCTAGCACATCAATGCATAGAGCCTTTATTTTGCAGTTCCGAGACAAGAGACCCAAGTTACAGATGGTCACCCTATCCCTGTATCATTTCTTGCCATGTTTTATCACATCCTTTAGATGACTTTAAAAGTGTTTTAAAATGGGATGTATTTTATCCTCTAAAAACAACAGCAATGAAAGAAATAAGAATTTCTTTACAACTCTCCTATTACCACAGTGTCCTTCCAATAGGCCTCACAATAGCTCAAGAAGTGCAGGAACCTAAAACTGTGCAAAAAATATCATCCAATGAGAATTGGGTACTACTACTAAAATACAATGTATCATGAATTTAAGTGGGAAAATCCATTCAACAATGTTTTCTACCTTAAAAACAAACAAAAAAACAACAGTGCAAAAAAAACCAGTCTGCAATATTGTAATAGTAAAAGAAAAAAAAAAAGAAAAAAAAAGAAAGAAAGCATTCTTTAAGGCATAATTCCTTAAATATGACACTCTTACAATAAGGTGTGCGGTGTGTTCTGCCCATTGCATTATTTGGCTATAACAAAATCTCTCCAAAAAAGTTAAAGGGGAATTAAAAGACCAAGAAGAAAGTGTTCTCCAAAATGCCAGAAGGGAAGCAAGTAATCATTTATAAACTGATTTCTTCCATGTGTATCTTCTTCTCATATGTACATACAAAAGACAGAGCTAGTACCAATCCAAAGAAGGAACTACACTGATATATGAGAGATGATGGAAAGTTGTTCTGCATCACACCTGTTAAATGTGAAAGTCAATTCATTCAGCTATTTGTGCCATTAGGTCTTTCACTGTGCTTGATATTGGTTGGTATCACTCTCACTGTATTTCAGGTGCTGCACAGAAATCAGGAAGAGGCAGGAAGTAATTTTCACAGAATGGTAGGAGTTGGAAGGGAACTCTGGAGATCACTCAGTCCAGCCTTGCTGTCAAAGCACGTCTGCCTAGAGCAGATTGCACAGGAACACATTCAGGCAGGTTATGAATGTCTCCAGAGAAGGAGACTTCACTATCTCTCTGGGCAGCCTGCTCAGTGCTCCAGCACCCTCACAGTAAAAAAGTTTTTCCTCATATTGAAGTGGAACTTACTATGTTCTAGTCTCTGCCAGATGCCCCTCTGACATATCAGTTTTAAGTTGGGATGTCCTACAAAACACCACTGAACTGCTTAAAGTTAATATATGGAATTATAACACCTGTGAAGGCAAAGTACCTGAAGTCTTTGTACCAGACACTGGCCAAAACAAAGAGCTGACCTAAAATGACATAAACCAGATCATCTCCACAGTTTCTACTCTTCTCTTTCTGATTTCACTCTTTTGTTATGGGTTCCTCTGCCATACTCTTCCTTCACATGCACCCTCTGCTTTCCAACTTGTCCTTCTCTTTTGGCAAGCACTGCTTAACTGGAGAACACAGAGGCAGCTTTAGGACTTCTAGCACCAGACAAAATGATGTAGCCTCCTACACCTCATACCGTAACTGTGCAACTGTGGAATTTCTACCATCCATCTGACAAGGGTTCCATTTTCCAAAACCAGGATGCAGTTGTGGTTTAACCAACAGAGACAGCATCACAAATTTGCTTGCCCTGGCCAAGAAAGGTCTGTAATATGCAAATATTTAAACAGCAGTCAGGGAAGGCATCCAAACTTCTTTCAGAAGCAGATTAAAATCATCATTTGGGTTCTGCTTTGGACAGCTCTAATACAGTGCAAATGCAGTCAAAACCCAGAACAAGGAGAGAGATCTCTAACCATCCAGCACAGGAATTCAGTAAAAGATCAGCAGCTGACTCTGCATAAATGAGAAGGATTTGAGAGAGAAGAAAATTGCAGTGTTGTGTTTGCTGATGAAATCCTTAATGTTGTAATTAGCATGGATAATACAAATATATTACATGAATAATTTCATCATATAACATTCTTTTCATAACATAATTGATGTCTTTTTTTATTTTTTACATTATTGTAGCCATCAGGCACTGAGGAATGAGACTGCCTCGTAAAGTAACTCTTGTAAGTCTCTACAAGGTATACTCCAAGGTCAGCCTCATTTTTATGCCAATGTGTGCTCAGATGGCTGGAACTGTATCTCATAGCTCAATTTTAAACTGATTCTGGTTTTCTTATTGCTGTAAGTAAAGCCCCCAGAGCCTTACACACCGCTGGCTGCCTACGCACACTACCTGAAGTGTGCTGTGTGTTGTGACTCTTCTCTCCCTCTGCTGCTATTTCTTGTTCTTTGGGTGCACCCTCTGGAAAGAAAGCCCTACCAAAGAATTTAATATCATTGTGATACTGAAGAGAAACCTCAAGACACAGAACTCGTAATCATCAGAGATTATTCCTATATGACACCCTGGGTACGCTTGTTTCCCATCTTCAAGTGTCCTCTGAAATTTGGGGATGAAACAGGAAATTCCAATAAATGCAATTAACACAGTAACAAAATATATCTGTATCTTCCTCATGTGGGTTATTTGAAGCTTTTTTGTATGTGTACTTTTCTGTTTATTTTCTTGTTCTATTTTCTACAAAACTATTGAAATTCTGCTTTTCCTGTTTTCTCACTAACACGATCATCATTAAAAGTTACTTCCATAGAAGCAAAAGTGCATCTGCTTGGAAAAATTGTGGAAAAAGTCTATAGATTGTATTAAACATATCAGTTTGGTTTCAAATTGTCATGGCAACACTGATGACTTCAACTTTAAATGATAGAGTTAATATTTGTGGAATGTTGCACTCATATTTTGGGAAGATGCAAAAATCTATTATTCTAGAATATAAACCTGAGTGACTTATGAATACATCTCATCACATTTAAATTTACTCAGCATTTAGCACTTATTGTTTACAAGAAAATCACCTCCAAAGACAGTCCTTCTGATCACAAATAGCACTTGACCAAGCCAAATCGAGGCAGAATTTTATCACTTTAATTTTATTACAACTCCAAACTCCCTATGACCACAAAAATAGGAGTTTGTAGGTTCAATTCAACATACAACTCAGCATATAGGCATTTCCCAAACCTATCTATCATCTCAGTAAAATAAATAATATGGTAAGCACACAGTACCAAAGGATTTGAACATATCAATGCATGGAGTGCTCTGAAGGCCTATGACACTGACAGGAAAATAGGAATCATGTTGAGCAAGGTAGTTTAGGATTACCTTTGAGCAGCAGAAGTCAAGCAATAAACAGAGTACTGCTCAGTTATTAAGACCACACTCCTTTTTGCTTTATTTGAAATAAAAACTGTAGATTTTGCTATAATTAGTTACTAGGATAGATAAAACTTTATATGGAAGTCAGTTAAATGAAACCTGTTCCCAGGTTTTCTTTCCTAATCCAGCTGTCATTGCTGTTGATTTGTTTCTACACAGAGGAATAGCTTTAACTTAGTGGCCATGCAATCAATATGCACAGAAAGCTGTTCAGTGCATTGAGCTGAAATGCAGCATAAGGCAGAACAAGGTGTTTACAGTATTTTCTCTAGTTTCTTCGTATTAGTTTTTCCAGAGCAAACCATGCACATGCACAGATCTTTAAACAAATGTAAAATGCAAAGGTGCGCCGAAGCTTTGTTAGAGTTTTATCGTGCCTGTTAAATACTGTGCTAGAATGGATTCACCATGTGAAGAAAGAGAAGAAAAAAAGGTCTATTAGGTAATAGTAGCAGCAGCAACATTCTGCTCTCTTCACTTTGGCTTTTCAAATGTTTAAAGATTATTATTTTGGTTTATGGCGATGGAAATGCAAAAATGTGCAACAGGTAGGTCTGCACAGCAAGTAAAAATTATAAGGCTGAAAGCAATTTTCCATTTTACAGACCTCAGAACCAAGGAAAGGCAACATACAAACTCCCCATTTTGCAAACCTTTAATATCAGCATACCTATTTAGTAAGGTCATAAATGAAGATCAGAGCTACTAACTTAGTTCTGTATTTTTCACTGCATAAATTCATGTTGTGGATTACTGCAGAGATTTTTAAACAAACTGAGTTTATAGCCAAAATTTTAATGGTCTGATGAACAACACAAATTAATCTTTCTTACTTTATTTTATGAAAATGTAATCAGAAAGAAAAAAAATGCCTTAGAATTTATGTGTACAAATGGAAAGCAATTTCTCTTGAGATAATGTGTTAGAAATCTGTCTCTATACACTCACAAGCATCTGTTGACATAAGTGAAAGGATTGCATAAGTTTTAACAAAATTAGTATGGGAAAATTGAACTACTTACAACAGTCGAGGGCAGAAGGGACTACAGACAGAGTACTTAAAGCTATCAGTAGTGAAAAACTAGGACTTCACACATATTTTGTTCTCTAAAACTTGCAGGGAAAAATAAAATCCATTTTCAAATATCTTGTTGACCTTTTTGTATCTATAATCATGATGCTGTAGCAGGAAGACCCATATATGCTATCCAAGCTGAAGAAAGAAGTAGAAATACAGTAACTTCAAATAGGTTTGGGTTTTTTTTTCCTTTAGGTATAACAGTAAAACATGAAAGAATCAGACTAAAAGGCTTGCTTTTTTCCATTTATCAAAAAGATTAGTGTTGAGGTTTTAATTTTGTTTAAAAAAAAGCTTTTTCACAAATTAGTGATTTGAGGCTTTCTCATGATATTCCTAAATTTGACAATAGCATGCATGGCACGGCTGTGGGCAAGGCTGTTTCACACTGAGATAACTGACATCCACATCAACCTTCTATGAACAGAAGTCAAAAAGTAATAGGAGGTAAGAGCCTCATGTACTACAGGGTTTTATTAAAACTATGACTACAAAAAGAAGAATGGTTAAGAGGGGAATGATAAACCAGAATTTGCTTTTAATGTAAGTTAAAAACATAAGGTCAATAGCCAAATGAATAGCACAATGATGACATATTCCCTCTGTCTGATTTCATAACGTTCTTGAGAAAAAGAAAATTTACAGGTAGGGAGAAGACTTATGAGTGTGGCTTGGCCACAACACATGTTTAGTCTCTGAATTTCAGTGTGAGTCAGACATGAGGTAATATCATACAGACCTTCACTTGCTAAGGGAAAGAGATTTTGGATCTACGTACTGACATTTCTTCCAAGTCCCATTTAAGAAAGTAAATAATCTTGTGAATTTTATCCATTTCAACATCCCCATCTCCCTTTACAAAACTGCAATTGTGTCATTATTGTCAAAGATTCATAACAACTATTCTGTCTATCATCTGAAATACCATCAAAATACTAAATATCGGGAAATTAACACTGATATGGAGCAGAGCAAGCAGGTGTGTAAAAGCTGTAAAATGTGCTGCTCTGTCTTCCCCATTCATTTGTGAGAGCAGTGCCAATTTCCTCTGTCCTCAATAACTGTGTGGCTGGAATTTTCTATTTGGCATAGTCTGGGAAAGAGAAAAAAGCCCTGGGAAAACCCCTGAAGGAAATGATAGTGCTGTAGTCTATATGATTACTGGTATCCATGTCTGGCCACAGCCACAAGTGCATGGGGAATTGGCTGGCTGGTCCAACACAGTGTAGGAGCAGACACCCTGCATAAGACTGAGGTGATGAAGAAAGGGAGGGTTTAAGCTCCTCTGTTCACATTGGTAATTCACAGTATGGGTGATCACACTACAGAACCAAAGGGCTGTAAGGACCGGAAAGCCACCTTGCTGCCAGACACTGAACTTTCACTGGACTGAACAAAACACAGACAATATGGAAAAATATAATCTGACTATAGGACAGAAGCTCTAAAATAAATAAAAAAAAAAAAAAAGTGGACATACTTGGATCTATTATGGTAGCAGAAGCCTCTTCAGTTTGGAGTCTAACTTTTCTCTTGGCTGAGCAGCCAGCAATTTTAAGACAACTAACAAATGCAAGATATTTTTATTATTTTTTTATACTATTTTCATAATTCAAACAAATTTAGGTTTGTTTTCCATTCAACTGAAAAGAGGCATCCAAGTGAACCTAAGGATGAACCACCCATCAAATATCTGTTTTCTCACGAATTATGTCGGCAGCAGATTTGACATCAAAACTTATAGAAGCAAAACCACCACTATAATGAGAAGCAATTGTGCAGTAGCGATCTGTATAGAAAGGTTGTGGTAAAAATATACCCTGTATTTCATTCTTCAAAAGCAATTGCCTTGTCTGCAGTGGATAACTCCTTCTATCCCAGTAGCCACTCCCAGGAAATCACTCAACAAAAGCAGTTCAGACTGATAAGATGAATTAAATAATTCAACAGAATTTAAGGGATAGGATCTCCCTTTTCACATCCTAGGTTGAGTTATCATTTATAGACTTCAAGCAGTTTCCTCCCACTGCTCTTCTGAAAGATGACAGATTCATTTTTGTGGATACTTTTTCCACTTCTCAAATGAAGGCACGAAGAGAACATAATTCAAACGTGTCAAATTTGTGTACTGTATTATCAAACTAGAACTGACAAAAGAGGTTTTGTTGTTAGACTTCCTGCTGGACGTAAAACACCTCACTGAATCCACTTCGGAGAGATACAAAATGTTTAAAGATAGTCTCGATAAGCTCCAGATCACAATGCAGATACTCTACATAGTACAGGTTTATGAAGTACATGAAGATGTCAGCTATAGTATCTGCGATCACACCCATGCCAGCAACACTGCAGTGCTAACAGTGATCTTGTAACGCTGTGAACAAGACTGCATTCTACAGACATGGAAAGAAACATAAAACTCAGGATTCCTAGGAGCCAGTTTCTTAATTTATGATCAAGAAACAATCACCATCTGGGGAAGACCATCACAACTACCAAAAGCATTTCAGATTTTAACAAAGTAGTGGCATCTATATGATACTTCTTTTATGAAAGCCAAATAAATATACCTTCAAAACCTAAATGTGACACTGCATGGAACTGGAGGACTTCAGCATCATGAATTAAAATCTGGGCAACCAAAAAATCCATTCAAATAGTAACTGATAAAACCATCTGCTTTGAGCACATGCTCCAGCACACTTATCTAGTAATTAAATAATATGGCTCAATCTTGAAAGATTAGCTAGGAGTTAGCTATTCCTTCCAGAAGCTTGTTCTAATAAAATAATGTGATGTAGTACATCTTTGCCTGGTAGCTAGGCACAAAGAAACACAATACAGAGCATCTGACCCAAAGCTTGTTGAAGTCAGTAGGAACTTCAGGTGCTTTTCAAACTAAATAAAGTAGTTGCATGAGTCAGGAAACACAATACATTCCTGTAACATTAAGAAATATTATCCTTAAATGAATAAATAAAAACAAACAAACAAACAAAACCCCAAAACACACAAAACAAGGAAAAAAGAAGCCTTTAGAATGAAACATACTGAACCAAGCTGCTCACTCTAACCCAGTGTGACCACTTTATGTTACAAAATCAATCTCCAGCAATGGCAAAAATGTATGGGGAAAAGCAGAAAGAAAGCACATAGAACTGATATATCCACTATGCACTTGCAGTTCTCAGCATTTCCCCATGGAACTCCTGAGCCAAAGCCTATATAGATCTCCCTATTTAATATTTACCAATGAAACTGTACTTCAAAAAGTTGATATATCTTTTTTCCTCCCACTCACAATTAAGGCCTCCACAGCACCTCAGAATCTACAATTTCCTTCTCATTGAAAGAAGCAATCAAATCCCTCCTTCGGGTTAAACTCTGCTCTGCAACCACTTTGCGTATGAGAAACAAAAATAGTTGCTTCCTATTAAAATTTTATGTTAATTATATGTTCTAGTCTACCACATGCCTTTCCTGTCCCCAAGCTGAAGAAATTTTGCTTACTTAGGTTTTCTTCAAGTGGCCACCATTCTGTGCCTTTGACCACTGGGTATAATTTACGAGCTTGGGTAGAATTCAAGCTATGGCTGCACCATGGGTGGCCTTCTATGTTTTAAATTGCTCCTTTTTTTGTAGTCTCCAAAATTCTGTTTCTGTTTTTCATCACACCAGCACTGAGATGATGTCTGCAGACTTGCAATGACTCTCAAATCAAGCAGTGCAGCCCCTTGTGGTGTATGCACAGTAATAGCTTTACTCAGTTTCACAATTACCATTATTTTGCATTCATCAGCTCTCACTTTCATCTGAATTTATTGCCTCAATGCCTATGGTGGGATTTCTTTCCCCTTATTTGAGAGGTCTGTAGCATAATCTCCTGTGTCTGAGCTAGACATCTTAATTCCCTGCATGCTCATAATGTCTTTCAGACAGCATTCAAAATAGGACAGATGACTCACACCACTAAAATATGTACAACTCTCCAGCGGCTCTCTAAAGCAAATCTTGAGAATCAGTTCAGATAGAAGTTTCACAATGTTAGAAAAATCCCAGCTTTGTATTTTGAAATTCTACAATTTACAATTGACACTGACCTCTATTTTTGACAGTCCTGGTTAATTATATAACAATAACAAATTGTCAGGTCATAAAGTATCCCTTCCTCCAGATGGTTTATGTGTTGAACAGAAAAGATTTCTCATGGATCCATTGGTAACTTCCTTTTATAATACAAAAATAACCATTTAGCCCTACCCTCTGTTTTCTTGTTAAAGATTGCCATTATACTTGCAGCCTTCTATTCCTCGGTGTGAAAGAAGATTACACTAGTTCAGCATGTCACACCTGACCTCTTTCAGGCCACTTAGGTGAGCACCATTCAGTTTTGTTATTTGCTATTCATCTCAAATTCAAGTTTCTAATTAAAATAACAGATTTCTATAAATTTGAGCTAAAATTCATTTTACTGATGCTGTTAACCTGTGACAGGTTGTCCTGGATTGAGTGAGAACAGAACTACACTCGGTAGTTATCCAGACTTCAAAGGGTTCTAAGATATGCAGGAAACGCACCATCACTGTTCAGGCTCCTCAAGGCCCCCCCCACCAGGCCTCTTGATGCTCCAGCTCCAAACCCAAGCACCACAACTTCTCATACACCGCAGGCTCCCCCCACAAGCCCTGCTGCTGCTACTCCAGTTCTCAAAACAAGCGCTGCCGCTGCTCCAACTCCCACAACAAGCACTAATGGAGCAGGTCCTTCTAAAGCAAACCCATCAGACGTGGAGTCATCACATGCAGAGGTCTTATTCCTTTTAAACAATGGCTCATGCAAAACAATCACTCTGACCTCATTTATAGAGGATATTAATGCAAATAGTTAATGAGGTCTTCTGGCATGCACATAGCTTCCCTAAATGCTCTAATTTTACGTTGACCGTGTTTTTTCAACACCACATTCCTGCAGGCTTCTTGCTTCCATTTAATCTTTCTTATCAAAGCTTACATCTAATCCAACTAGGCTCACACTCTTTTTCATTCTCCTTCCTTGGACACAAGTACTTTTAAAATAATAGTTGGGTTCTGGAATTGATTTTTCTTTTAACCTCCAGAAGCTCTTTATTCTTTTGTTTGCCCACCCATGGATTTACTGAAAAAAAAAAAAATTAAATGAAGTTCTATCCCATTTTGGTAGGGTGTTCACTCCCTTAGAGTATTTTCACCAGTGGCATACATGCAGTTACCACTGAGTACTAGAGAGTCCCTCATAACCTATGAGCATTTTCTCTTCACGTACTAATTTTAAATTCCCTCTAAATAGACTCCACATTTCTTACTAATTGCCTTTTTAGAGGGAAGAGACATTCTAAATGCTAAGAAAATGCTGCTTTTATTAATCACTAATTTGTGAAATATCTACTTTGCTGGGCCTAGGCAATCTATTAATACACAACACACTGCAAAACTGTTCACCTCAAAAGTGTTAAATTATTCAGGCAGAGAAACAGCACCATCACCTCTATGAAAGAACTGAACATACCACATTTTCTGCATGCATGCAGCTTTCCATCACTTTGACAACATCTACCAGAACCATCTTACACAGACTTGATTATTCAAAACAATCAGAATTTTCAACCAAAAGCAACATACTTAGAGCATTGAGGCCTCATGTCCACCCTGTTATTTCTAGTAATAAAATGATCACACAGCACCTTACCTTCGATGCCATACGCATGAACGGTGAGTTTTGATCCTCTGCCGTTCTCATCTTCTCATTTTTGACCAAATCCTTCAGATTCATATCATCATCATCCTGAAAATACCTTACTCTTTCTCTATCTGTATGAGTAGGGACCTGGAAACAAACATATTCAAACTAAGTATTAACCCAGTGAGAAAGATCAGCTATAAAATTCAGGTCCTAATAATGTTGCCAAGTTTAAAGAATTGTGAATCAAGCTAAGCATATCTGAAATAACTGGGCTTTCTGTTTCATTTGAGCTAAGGAAAAGAACATCTTTGCCTTTCTTCAACTGCATCAGTATATCTAAATAAAAATACATCCTCTTCCCCTAAAACACTGTATCCTTTATATCCTCAAGCTATCAGGTCTACAACGTTAGCACTCAGAAACGATGTACATTTTAGTGTAATCCACTACAATGGTTAATCAGCTCACAAAAATACAATATTCCAAAAAGTAATCTTCATTATTTACTTTTGAGTTGGACACTACCGAAACACAGTGACCACAGGCAGTACTGAAAACTGGTACAAATGAGGTACCTCTGCTGGGAAAAGTGAGAGTCTTAGAATGCACAGGAGAAGAGAGTTTGTCCTTTAGAGTAGGACTAAACTAAGTCCTGGAGGAGTACAGGAAATGGTTCTTAACATAAAACAAGACGGCATTTTCCAAAATGGAAACCAGCCAATTCCTCATCCTCTTCTGCTTTCACTCTACAGCAGTGTTACAAACTGATCTGTCTTACTAATCAAGAACGTGCTTGCTAGAAATATTACATACTGTCATTTCCTCTTATCCCAAGATTAAAGTTTTGGTTTATTTACTGTTGCAAGCAATTATCTTAAAACACTGCTCCGGCTTCCAAGCACTGTTCCCCAGAGCACTTCTTTACAAAGATTAGGTCATAATTTTTATTATCAGCAGTAGTAGTACTTTTGATCAGAAGAAAGAAAATCAGCTGACACCCAAGTATTTCAGTAAAATCTTACTTATTTTGGAAATATTCACCTCTGCTAATCTTCATTATTTACATAACTTTATGTAATATAGAAAATACTTGGCTAAGAGACTGAAAACTTGAAAAATTTTTCCTTGAATGTGCATTTAAATAAGCCCTAAAGAGAACCCTAGGGAAACACAGTCTGAAAATAAACTTAATATATGCTTAATAAATATGTACTCTAACACTTAATTGCAATCATCTTCTGAAAGGAACTTCTTAACTACCTATTGACATTCTGGCAAGACACTCATCTTAATTATGGTGTCATAAAAATGAGACCAGAAAATCATTTCAGAATTACACTTTAATACTCACATTTGTAAAACTTACCATCTGTCGCTTTCTCCGTCCTCCTTTTGGCTCTTGTGGTTCAGTTGGTGCAGCCACAGGCCATGCCTTTCCACTTTGATCTGTTCTGACAAGGACCACTTGTTCTTCTTCTTGACGGCTTGAAGCCTGTGTCAGGTTTTAAGGTGTATTTTTAAACAGATGATACAGACAAATCCGAAAGAAACACATAATCCACAGTAAATAAATGTTAAAAATCCTGAAGATTAAATACCATATCCTTTACATTTTGCATGTTCATTATAATTCAAAGCAGACAGTATTACTTTACACAAAGTATTCTTTTCCACAATCAAAAAGAACAGAATATTAAAAATACAGTCAGCTACTTAAGTGCACAGTCAACAAATCCTTTCCAAAATGAACCAAGTTTGTATTCTTGGCTCTTTCTCATAAAACTTCAGCCCCAGAAAAAATACTATGCTCCTGAAGACTTAAAATATATAATATTGAATTAAATACACCACCATGATTATAATGGTGTTTTCCTGAAAACCATCTGAAAAGCTCAGCACGTTACCATTTCCAAGCTTTTTGTAGAGTGGAGGGTTTGGGGAGGTAGGGGTGAGTGCATTTGTTTGTTTCTTTAGTTTTTACTTTCAAATTAAACCAGCTAAAACATTAGCTATTGCTTTGCAACACATTCCATTCAGTCAGACTACACTGCACCTGCCACCAGCAGAGATCACTTATCACAATGTAAGAGTGAATTTTTTTATATCTTGATTCTAGGATATGCAGAATAGAAAATACAAACAGCTCAAACTAAGCATCTCTCTATGAAGACAAAACAGATGAATAGATATATCGATTATTTAGGACAAATTAAATTATAGACTGAGGCAGAAATCACAACATTTAAATCATCTGTTCATGTGTTGAAACATATGGAAACAAAAACAAGCATTTACCTGATATTCTATACCAACTCTATTCTATGATACATGTCAAGTCATTTGCCTTTGGATGGCAGTCACATTCAGTCTGACATAAACTGCACTTGTATTTATTTACTACTTCTACATACCAAAAGAAATTTGGGAATCATGAGGACAGTATCTTCTAAACCTGACTAAACCAAGTTGTGAGATGAAAGGCAGGCACAGGACAGGGCAACAAGGAAAGCTTTCACACACGTACCCTTGGCATCAAGGTGGAATAGAACCACCAGTTCGTCTGCTGGAACAGCAACACAGTAGGGCACAAGGAACCCACATTTCAAATGCATTGAGGGCAAGTATTGACACAAATGCAAAACGAACTGACTAGGAGTGTTACTCTACTGAATTTTCTACTCATAAATTTAAAAAAGCAGCCCATCAGCGACATAGAAGTCAGCAGCTGCCTTAGCTGCAACAACTGCAAGACAGTAGAGCTTAAGATTCTAAGGGAAGGAAGGAAGACAACGGAAAAGAAAAAAACCCTGGATAGTAGGAAAATGGACTTTGGCTTATTGAGGGATACGTTTGGCTGGATCTCAGGAGAGATGGTCATGAATGACCAAGGTGACCAAGCGAACTGGTTGATCTTCAAAAACAGCCTCCAAGGAGGATAGCAAAAGCTGAAGACAGACTTGGGGGCAAATCTGTAGAAAAAAAAGATTTGGGATCCTTGGTTGACTTGACAGCACATCGCACAAGTTTGTGAGCCAGCTAATCACATCCTGGACTGCATTTTCCATCTCAAAGATTATACAAAGTAATTAGAATTCCAGAAGTGAAAATGCTACCCTTAATCTTGAGCATGCAATTTATTACACCAATTTACTACCCATAGAAGAATTGAAAAAAAAAAAAAAAGTAATTTTCAAAAGATCCCATAAACTAGTAAGATTACAGAGGGAAATGGGCAACTGAAACCAGCTTGGAGCATTCATTCTCCCAAAACTGCTCTATCTCTGGAGAAAATACAGTAGAAACATTCTGAATTTATTATTTTTTTTTATGATATAAGGATGTAGCCTTTAAATATCATTGAGTGAAATAATTTTTTGTCAAATACTAAAAAATGTATATAGAAAGTTATCATCTCCCTCTCTGTAAAATTAAACAGAAATTAATTCCTTGTAAATGTATTTTCAGATTACCATCTTTTGTAGTATCTGTTAGAAGGTTTTCAGAAATATTCTACTCTATATTTTAATATTTAATATCGTTACAGACACAAAACAGTCTTTAAGACTTCCTGTGTTCTTTACATAGAATGTAATATGTCTGTTTCTTTATAATGGATGTAGAGCTTTGCAAGTCTCCACATCGCCTTTGCTTTCCTTGTAATCAACAGATATCAGTAGAAAATCTTATTTTTAGCAAAAAGCAGTTTGCTTACTAGTATTATTGTGGTCAGTAAGTTCTAACTTGTTCTCTTTAATATAACAAGCAGCACTAAATGCCTGTCTTGCTGGCTACTTCACAATTACTGCAATAAAGCATGGAGAATTTTTTATGACCCATGAGCCAAAAGAAAAAGATAACTATGTATTTATTTTCTTTTTTTTTTCTTTAGTATGCTTAGTATAAGTAGTATAAGAGTTCAAAACTTCTAAACAGGAGCTACCTGATCTAGAAATATGCACTATTTCTAAATCAGTCAACTGACTCCTTTACCTAACGTACATCTTTTATTTAAACTGAATAAAGACCAATATGAAATTAAAGACGATGAAAGAAAAATGACAGCATTTATCTTTATCAGCATTCTGAACATAAGTTTCTTTTGTAGTACTGGAGTTCACAAAGCATCATGTCCCAGGATCCAAACTAATAGAAGACAGGACCCAGAACTAGTCCTCTGGTTTGAGTTTATTAAAGTTTGAAATGAAACTTGAAAGGCGGATGACTACTGCTGAGTTATCCATGTCAAAACTTACATAGGGATGCTATAGGATGCTATCATGAAAAAGTGCATGTCCATGCTGCATTATGCTCCTACTCTCTACATAAGTGGAAGTCGGGGTGAGAAAAAAAACACCAACAAAAAAACTCAGCTGTAACTGACAGTTCTTCTCAGAATATATTACAAAGAGGAAAACCAGAAGAGCTGTGAACACATTAAATGCTGAATATCAGAAAAAGAAGTTCAAAGAGTGGTCCATAACATTAGACATAAAGAAGGTTAATAAGAAAACTACAGGTAATGTTGATTTTTCTTTACCAGAACCCAAGAAGCAATCTGCCAATTGCCCAGCTTTAGTTCAATCTGTCAGCCAGTGATAAGTAAATGGATAGTAAAATCGCTGTCACTCATATGAGCACAGAGGAGATCCCTCAATTTCCTTGTTTGATATTAACATTTTGCCATATAGAACTGTAAGACCAGAAGCAAACACCTGCCTCAAGGAATTACCTACAAGTGAGGGCATCTTACTTTGGACTGAAAAGTGTAAGCCCTGAACTCCTAGTATACCCTTCAGTACTTGAGAATTTAGGGGCATCTAGATTTTTCTCAGTGGAGTTCTAGCATCATACTGAGTTATGTTTCTGACCACGCCCAAAACTGCTCCCATTTTGCACAAGATAGATGGTTTAACATCTATTCCATATCCAAACCCAGTAAGAATGCATGGACTAAGCACCCTTATCCCTAAGTTTTATCCCTGCTTGGCTTTATTCAGATCCAGTGATCATTAACACTCTCGGCATCATTAAGAAAGGCCATGGCCACAGATTTAATTACAAAAAATATACCCTTTTGTAAAAATATTCTGGAGGAGTATCATTCACTGATTTAACCTCAATGCAGCTCGGGAAGATTACAAATATATCTCCCATGACTTGTTCACTCACCCAGCAGAGAGAGGAGTAGATGGCCTGGAATACCGATACGTCAGAAGTGAAGAATAGCATGGAGTACTCATTAGAGCTAGACAGAGTTTATCAGGATGTATGAAAATGGAGCATTATCACATAACTCACTGAGGAAGGCACACCCATGGATTGCAGTCCTTCTGACAAAATATCAGGGAGTAGAATTTATACACCTTTTTCCCAAATGACTATTAAACACTTAACTCCTCATCTATTGCAAACTCCATTTCTAGGCATGCAGATTACACTACTGTTACCAGCTGCCTGAAAGTCAAGCACAAGAGTGGTAAGTGCTATTCCCTATCACTTCATTCATGCACCCATCTCTCAGTCTTCCTGTACCTCCAACTGCTCCCACCAACTACCTTCTCATTTGGAATGGAATTTACAATTTTCAGCTGACAGACATCCATTCAGATGATGGATGTCCCATCAAAAGCCAGGCCAGCTCAGCTCGCCTCAAAACAGGGACAACAGTGCATTCCCACTTATAGGGGTGTTCTCTGTCTTAAAGATATATATACACACATAAAAGAACTTTTTTTAGAGGCAGAAATTCTTCACCAGGAAAATAAGTATTTAGTTTTCTAAAAGATTAAGAATAAAAGAAAAAAAAAATTTAAAGCCTGAGAGCTTTTTGATTACACTACAAAGATGTTTAGGTAAATCAGTTGATTAAATTAGAGCAAATAATGGGGACATCACTAAATCTGGTGATATTAGGACAGCCTTTGTCAAATCTTATAAACAACTTTATTAATCTCAATTTGAAGCTATTTTCCACAAAACAACTGATGTCTGCTTTACATCTGCCATCCTTGCCTAATGAAAACTTGTCCCAGAAACCCCAATAAAGTCTGAAAATTATAGCTTAATTATATTTCTCCAAGAAAAGTCACATGAAGGTAGAAGTTATGGACCAAAAAGCTGTCTACGTAAGCCAAACTCCTCTAATCTGTATCACCAAAGGCAAATCTCATTTTGTAAGGCAAATCTCATTTTGTAAGGCAAACCAAGATGTACAACACTGGTCTGGCTGCAATAACAATAATGGTATTTTCAGAAAATATGCATACAACATTGCTTATCTCCAGCATCAGACAGATATGTGCCTCACCTGCTACTTTTTCTATTGACATGAAAACATAAACTATTGATTTGAAAACAGCAACAAAAAAATGATCAGCATTAGATGAGCAAAAACAAAGGACAACAAGGTGGAAAAAACATGAGCAAAAAGCAGCAGGATGTACACCACACTTTTGGGATATAAATTTATTTATATCCCACACTATTGGGATATAAATGCAAATGGAATCTTCTGGATATAATAACAAAGATGCAACTGATGCAAGTTGCAAGGGCATTGGTCATTTCTTTCTGCATGTAAAAATAACCCAAACAAAACAGGTTGACATTTGTGATTATTGTAATGCTTAAACAACCTATGACTTAGAGAGGCTCAATACTGTGACAGACAGCAGAAATATCTTTAACAGTTGATGGAACTGGGGAAGAGGAAAGTCAATGAAAAAGCAAAGTTCTAAAAAACAGAATGAGGGGGACTAAAGATGTTTCCTAAACTTCACTTGACAACAAGAAACTCACCCATCTTCAACATTTAGCTGAAATAAGCACAAATTTTGTTTGAAGTGATGGAAAGGACAAATACACTCAGAAGCTAAATATTTTAGACTTATCACAAGACAATCATGCAGAGGAAGATCATAAGAAGAGCAGTATGAAAAGGTAGAAAGAGAATAATTGTTAAAATTTATACACAGCAGATAGAGAAAGCAAAGATGAAGTTAACACCAACAGAATACATCATAGGAAATATAACAAATGCCCTAGTTCTTTAAAGACTTGGATAACTCTACAAGTTTGGAAACTGACATGGATGCTGCAGCGAAAGCTCGAAAATCCAGAGTGTTGCTAATTAGTCTGAAATAAAACAGACCTTTGGAGAGGAAAGAAAAAAAAAAAAATTTAAAAAAACCCAACTTGTCCCAAACCTACCAATCCTACGTGGGCAAACAGGGATACAGCAGCAGCCCCAAAAGGACCAGTTGAATCCACACACAGAAGGAGCAGCAACTAACAGGCATTGAATGAGTGTAAAGACACCTCTGACTGAGGATTTCAAATAAACAGGACCCTTCCGAAATGGTTATTTGTTAGATTATTCACTGAAACCTGTGAAGGGCCCTGCTGCCCCTAGGGAGACTCCAAAAAGATGCTGACTTCAGGTGAATTAGGTCCCTCCTTCCCTACATCATTATGTTGCTGAGAAAAGGGATAGAAATTTTCCACAAGGAAAGGCTGTAATTTTTCCATTCCCAGTCTCCAATTTGTCACCTCATTGTATACACAACTCTTCAAAAAGATAAATCACTGAAAACAATAGACACTGCAATAGCAATGCTGCAATAACTGCACAGAACAGTAAACATCATATTCTCCTGTCAAGTTGAAACCATCTAATTCCTTTCTGAAACATCCATCCCAAGGTTTAAGATCCTTCACTAAAACTTATAAAATACAGACATTTCAAAATGGATGACATTGCTGAGCAGCCTATTATTTTCCCAAAATTCATGGAATTCACAAGGTGTTCTACAAGAAAAAAAAATCCCAAAACTTTATGTGCCTTTGAAAACAGGCTCCAAAATTTTAGATCCTAACAACAGTTGCACTTTCTTTTTTCTTCTTGATTCTGCATGTCAACACACTAACATAAACACAGAGGAAGAGTATCCTCTGGATATGAACCATGGAATGAGATGGGGCAGAAGGAGAACTCAGTAAAATAGAGTTGCCTCTGTGCCCACTCAAATGTTTCTCCTTTCTCTTAATGCAACTGATAAATTTGTCACTAAGTTTCCATCCTCAGGAGGGTCAACCATTTGCCCTCGAATATTAAAATGCCCATAGGCTGCTACCAAACTTAAAATATCTGTCTGAAGAGCAAGCAAAAATACAATACAATAAACAAACACCTAAACCACAAGAAACAAAGAAGGGCTAGAAAACTACTAAGAAACAAAGACGCATATGATGAAACCAGAGAAGAAGACAGTAAGGCCTTAGTAAGTTCTAATGAGAGATTTCAGCAGGTTCTCCTTTACAAAACATGAAATGGTGCAGAAGATAAACATTTAGCTATAACACATACTGAATTCTTGGAGTCACAACCCTATAGCTGACAGGGTTTTGTGATGTTGGTTTGGGTTTGGCTGTTTTCCTAATTTCAAAGAGTCCAGAGTCCTGACATAAGGCATATGAGGACTGCCCATAACATATTTAGATGTAATATTCCAGAGTAAAAGAAAAGGTGTAGAATTACAGTAACACTTCTCTTTAGAAGACAAAGTACAAAAGAAGTGGTCCATCAAAGAGAAATTAAAAGGAGATGATAAAAGGATAAAATAAATATGGACAACATGAAGACTAATGTGAAGTCACGTTAGAGACTAAAAGTAAATTCATACTATGAACCAAGATGAATCCAATGGATCAAATATTCCAGGCATGATTATTCAGAAGATTAAAGATGTTGTTAGAGGCAAAGACATCCTTCAGAAGTCAAAATCCTGTCTAAATAGAACTGAATTACAAACACAGCATAAATATAGAAAGTTAATTGTATTAACATAAAAAGGCAATGCAAAAGATGACTTTGAGAAGGCATTACTAAAGTGATTTCTAAACACATCAAAAGCAGAAAGCTTTCTGCCAGAAGAAAAAAAAGATGCTCAAATGGTTATAGCAGTATCAGAAGATGCCACTTGAATAATAAATTAATTATTTGCATTCTAAATATAAGATTTTCCTATTCAACAACTTTTTTTTTTTTCTTTTATAAGTAGAATACATTTTAGGAATCATCTTTAAACTGATATACCAGGAAAAGGAGTTTTTGAGCAAGCTCCTGTGAGAGCACAAGAATGAAGTAACCAGTTCCTTTCCTACCAACAAGCTATGAAATCATCCAGGAACTGTTACTGCCTCTTTTATGAAAGATGGTTACTCTCCTTTTGTACTTTATGTAGAGATTCACTTGAGTCTGTTTTTTTGTTTCTGTTTTAATTTGCTTTTAGTATCTGGAGAGTGTATTACTTCTTCATGCACTGGGATAGCATTTTATAGCTTACTTAAACCTCTCGAGTTTCTTAATTAATGACATTGAATAATTATTAAATATTAAACATATTCAGCTTATATTATAAACAGATGTGATCGACAGTAATATAATTATTCATTAATAATTTTAATCATATCAGTATTATCTCTATTTATACAAGTACGCTATAGGTTTAAAAAATATGTGCTAAAGTAATTTAAATATATGATTATTAAATGCTAAACTTAAAACTGGAGAAGACACTCAGTCAGTATCCCTGAATCTTGTGATGACATGAAAAGTATAATTTACAGTCTGAAATGAACAAAGATAGTGTGTTTTTAAAGAATGAGAGGGGAATTGTTTGTTGCCATTAATTAAGGTACACAAATTTTTACTTCAGGCCAATTAAATATGCAAAGTACACGGTTGTTTTCACCAAATATACAAACCATTATACCCCGATTAACACCCAACTGCACAAAAGAATACAGACAAATTTGCTTTTGAAAGATAAATGCATTCAATTAAATACATAAATAAATAAAATGCAGTTCTGAAAAAGATTTTTGAACTCTCCAGAGACAATTCCTGTTCCATAACCCATCAGGAGGGAATGGAAAAGCTCTGCCACCAGGTGCATGTCTTAATTTGAGGAACAGACACTGCAGTAGCTGAACAAAGGGAGTCAGCAGGCCAAGCATTGGAGACAGGATCTACCTCAATTGCAACTGGTTTTCAATGTTAATAATTAAAGAGAATAAAATATATTTTAGGAGTCACTACATTGTGGGATAGGGAGCAACTAGAGGTAAGCAAAACAAAACTTTTTTTATTTTTTTAATTACTCAGACAAGCAAAGCTGCATGCAGACAGAGAACTGTCTGCAAATGTTTACTGAGAGCTACAGTGAAGTGGTACAAGCACAGTGTAACAAAGGCATAACAAAGCTCAGCAACAGTCTTCAACAAGGAACAAACCTCTACCTCCAAATGCTACCTGTGGACCAGTTAGATGCTGAACTAAGCATGCAACCTATTTGCTTTCTCTTACAGAGTATGGATAATGGAAATGCTTCGAATTTTGTCTTATTCCTCTGTTGGAAAATTCTGCCCTTATAGTATCAAGTAGGTGTCTAGATGACATTCAGAACTTCTCAGAGTGCTCGATGTAGCTATTTCTTCCATTCACTGTCTCCTCTTCCATTACATTCTCTTCTCCTATTTCAGTTACCCTTCTGTTAGGTCCTCAGGTTGTGTTTACACATGATCACCACAGTTACTGGAAGGATGAATCAACCGCAGATTGATTCCTCTGCCTCCTTCAGCAGTCTGCCTCCTTCAGGACTGGCTATTTGTAAGGGTACAGTCTCATCACTGAGGAGTCAGGGTAGTCACCACCTGAAGTCCTCATGTAATACAGGTTTTAAAGCATCTAAGCTACACTTCAGTCTGACACACAAGCTGTGCCATTACCTTAACGTATGTTGCTATCCAAATATACGGATCCCAAGCCAAATGTCTTCATTCCTTTTAGAAGGACTGGTGTACAATTCAATTGCTCTTCTTAAACAGCCTATTTCTATAAAATATTTCTGCTTATATATTGGTATATATTGGTATATATTCTGCTATATATTGGTAGCAATGGATAATGAGACCTAAAATGGAATTACACTAAAGATCAGGTGGTCCCAAAAGATACTTGTCAAATTCTCTTTCAAATTCTCTTTCATTGGTTAAACAGACAAAATACATTGTCAATTTACGGTTCACACTTTTATAAATGATTTTTACATGTAAATTATTTTAAGTCCAAAAAGATCTAATACCATGTATTTACCAAGGCTGTGCTAGGACCAAGAGAACTATCAGTGAGGTTCTACCATTCTGTTTTGGACTGGAAGTAACTACTGCACCAGAAAGGCTTTCCAGAAATGTTTTTGCCTTTTTCTTTTTTTTTTTTTTTCTTTCTCCTGAGGTTCTTGGATTGTCAAATCTGTTTAGAAAACCAGAACCTACTCTAAGAAAACACAGTGAAAGGGTAGATACAGCAATAAAATTATTCAGAAATTCAATGTAGTATCAGAAAACAGAACTAGAAAAAATGGTACCATCAGCTACAAGTGCTGTATGGCACTTGGATACATCTCTCGCTTCCAGTGTCAAAGCATGCTCCAATGCTTCTGTATTATCAGTTTGAACTCTAAGAGGTTTTACCCACTCTGCCCTTTTATACTTGTTAGGTGTACTGAAACCAGTAAGAGATTTTACATTATTTAGTTACTGAAACAATTTCTCCAGTAGTTTTTAATTGCAAAAACCAATTTCCTAAAAATTACATTCAGGAAATTAAGTCATTTTGTCTTAATGTGTTTCTGTCTTATAAATAATTGTGCAATCTTCTCTTACTGACATCAACAAGGCTCTTCAGGAAATACAGTCACCAGAAACTGCATATACCTATTCCTTTTAAAAGTATGCACAAATGGTATTAAAGCTATTCTGCAACAGTATGCCCACTTTATTATTCCCTGTTCCAGTTAGAGCTAGACAACTCTCAGTATGGAAAACACTAACTTTTGCTGGAGAAAGAATGGCACAGTCATCCTGCAGACAAGATTCAAGTGTGATGGAACAAAAGGAATTAGAAATCATGATGAGCTGAAAACATCTGAATGTAAAGAGGCCAAGAGTCATCTGTTGCCATATCTCCACACCATTTGAAGTTTCAACTGAAATCACAGATTGTTATTGTGCATTTAGCGAGGATCATTAGTTCCCAGCATTCCAGTTTTTATACTAATGTCTCAGCTATATTCTTCTCAGAAGAAATTTTAAGTAATTTTTTTTAATGGTTCTTGATATATCATGTCAAAAAGCATTACTACAACTGTAAGTTCTGTGTTGGGTATGTCGCAGTAGAAGGCCATTCAACCATGTGTTATTAAAATGTATTACAGGTAAATTTTGATGACCAAATATTTTTATCACAGAAAAATACCTGTGTTTATAGTTTCAATTCCCCAAAAAATTAAACAAGCTTGCACGCCTGCAATTTGAAATGTTACTTTTTAGGGTGACTTTTTTGTGGGTTTTTTTGTTGTTGTTTGGGGTTGGGGTTTTTTTTTGTTTGGTTGGTTGGTTGGTTGGTTTGGTTTTTTGATGTTGTTTGGTATTGGGAAAGGGCTTTTTTTAAGAAAAATATGAATTAAAAAAAATAAATAACCAACAAATACAACACATGAGAAGCACTGGTTATTTGTCTTCATAGAATCCTAGAATGCTTTAGGTTGGAAGGGACCTCTAAGGGTCATCTCGTCCAACCTCCCTGTGGTGAGCAGGGACATCCTTGAATGTCTCCAGGGATGGGGCCTCCACCACCTCCCTGGGCAACCTGTTCCAGCCACATGCGAATGGTAGTTACTGCCACTCTACACTTCCTATGTAAATTAGGGGATGTCACACATATCCCAAGTGTATAAAGGGACAGCAGTATATCGATCAGCGTGCACCCACCACCAAAGAACTTGAAATTTGGTCCAGTCTTGTGATATGTCACTGGATCCAAGGCTGGTGATATCTTTCTCTCTTATTCTTTCTTCTCCTTTTCTTCTACTTTTATGAACTATTTTACTTTAAGGAATTAGAAACCAAGGCACTCCTAGAGTACATATAACACTTCTTAGTTAAAGTAAAATTACCAAATTGATCAGTCATTTGGCATTGTTTCACTTTTATTTACTCCAAGGGAATTCTGAATCTCACACAACTCTGCTCTACCCAGGGTAGCACAGCAAGCAGGTGCTGACACGCACATATACACAAACACACATGTACACACACACATGCACAAACAAACATGCCACTTTTACATGACTGGCTCTTTTTCCAAGGAATCACTGTCATTTTTAAGCTATTGTTGAAAAGGCCAATCTTGAAAACACATGAAAAATAAAGAAACATTTTCATTTTTCACTATTATCATTATTGGGATCAACAGAACATTATTTCCAGTTTGTTCCACAACTGATTGCTCTCAGCTACTCCTAAGGTCATATAGTTTACTTGTCTCTGGATAATAACTGTACTGTAAATAATTTGTCTGGATAAATATCTAGCAGATCTCATCCCGTCTCTCTTAACACAGAGCTATACACAATGGTATGCAATGGATGGTATTTTATCATAAATAGGATTTGAGGTATCAGCCAAGCTGTTGTATTCGATTTCCTTCCTGAAAAATGGTTAAGTGATATTTCTTCAAGAATAAGGGAGAAAAAAAAAAAATAATTGACTTATATGGAGCTACGTTCCCCAGAATTCCCTCTCAGTCTGGATTCTATTGCATCTCAGGGATCCAAATTAAACATCAGACCTTCAATACATCAAGATTGTAATTTGAATGTAGTCTGTAAAAGGTGCATTGAACCTAAGCATCTGTATTTATGCTTAGGAAGAATAATTAAATTTTAAAAAGCTGAAGCATTTGAAGTACATGAAGTTTTTGATATTATGAAGGTTTTCACCAGAAGACAAGCCCTACTTATGCCATAAAACTAGCAAAATTAACTTATTGCACCACAAATCTTTTCCAGCTGAGATGCACAAGCAATGGACTGGAAAGTGTTACCAACGCAACAGGTAGCCTAGAAAGAGTTTTCTCCTTTAAAGCAGCACCGTATCAGATGCCTACTGTAACATGAAATTCAATGCCTGCCAAAACTGAAGAATATTGGTCTACAGATAGCTTTCATGCCCAAGAGGCTTCACAGAAGCACTACATGTTCTTTTTTCTGAGTTTTTGCTCTGGTCTTGAGGAAATTCTTTTAAATACTCTATGATAGTATATCCTCTACCATGTTATTTTGCTTAAAGAACCCCCTTCTACCTTTCAATTAATTTGGTATCAGTTTTGTATTTTAAATACAATTCATCACTATTAAGAACTGTCTCTAGCAATGGCTCAGCAGAAACTACCTTCTGTTTCCTGCATATTGTTTAAGGCTACAGAACACAGTACCAGGATTAAGGTTAAGAAGGTTGTTTTCTTAGAGGCCATACTTCATTTGGAATGGAAGACAGTTTTACAAGATGTAGGCTCTTGTACTTCATTGATCCACCACCATGAACTGAGTCTTAGATATACCTAATTTTGTATCATGCCAACATACTTCCTGGTTAAAAAAAAATAAACAAAATTAAGTCAGTCTTTAGTAATGCAAAAGCAAACTGTTTTTCACTTAGCAGATTTGACTCTATTTCTTATGCAGGGACCATACTAAAGAAAGCATGAGGAAAAATGGAAAAAAAATCTGAAAAATCCCAAAGAAAATGAAAAGGCAAAGCACAAAAATAGTGCACATCATAAATTAATTAGAATCATCACAAAGAACACTTTCTATGTGGAGATTAAAACATTAGTTATACTGTATTGAACCAAAGCTCAACAGGCCTTCTCCAGCAGTAGGCAAAAGTGAATGCCTAATGAAGAGTAAAGAAAAACAGGATGCCTCCAAGTATTTATGACTCAGAAATTAAGAGCCAGACATCATTCCTGTACAATCCTCAAGGGATTTATTTTTCATGAACTTGTTCAGTCTCTTCTTGAATCTACTTAAGCTCTCAGCATGCACATCATCCTGAAGCAGCCACTCTGTGAAGAATAGCTTTTTCCACTCGTTTTCAATATACCTTTTCAGTTGGGAATAGATGATCACTGTTGGATTATATGATCATTGTAGATCCCTTCCAACTGAAATATTACCTCCCAATTTTTGTACCGCCAAAAACCACTGCAACTGATGTGCCTTAAAGGAGCATTAATGTTCCAGATACATATTGTTAAGTAAAAATGTAGAATTAAAACATAAATTACATCAGTTATGACTGGTACTGAGAATTGCAGAGGTAACATCCTCGTAGCCAACGCATTCAAAGAGTTGTGTAAGTTGTGTAGCACTTTTGGGCCATGGTAAACAACAGACATGGGAAAGTTAATTTCTAAATGCTGAAGTCTCCACTATTTTCTGCTGTCTCTTTACATTCAGTAAGTACTTATTTTCATCACTTATCCTAACTCAGAAACCCTATGGAACAGCAGCCTTCTTTTACACAGTATCACTAGGGCTCAAAGTGCAACTTTGCTTTTCTCAAAATGTGCGTGGCAAATTAGACATAAGCATCTGAACATAAGTATCATTTAATGCTATCACAAATGAAATTAAAATACTTAATTCAATGCCTCTTTTACATATTCACCCAGTCTTTTCCATAGCATCTGAAGGTTGTTGCTTCCTGCTCAAACATAAAACCAAGCACAATCTGTATTTTCATTCATCCTTTTAAGAAGGGTCTTTGCATGTGCATTCATTGTAGCTGTATATATGCACCTCAACTATTTAAGTACAACAGCCATTAAGGCCCCAGATTTCATTTACCAGATAAGTTTAACCACAACTCTACTAACATGTACAGGACTACATGCTTAAGGTAACCTGTAGTGGTCAACAGAGGGACTCTACCCATGCTGAGACATCCACACAGCATGCAACAAGACAGACCACACAGGTGAACTTCGGTCTATGGACTTTCAGGCTGCTACAGTCAGACAAGTCAATGTCTCTCACTGGAGCTGAGCACACAAAACCAGTTGAGACACCTATGTATTTTCCACTTAGGGCTTTTAGTCACAGGCTTTACATTTACAACAGACACAGACAAAGTCTCTGCCCCACGAAAGCTATCTAATCCAGTGTGCCCTAAATTAGGACTTGTTTGGTGTCTAGAGTGCTTAAACTGTTGTTCCAATCTGATTTTATGTTTGAAACTAGAAATACTAGGATCGAAATGTTTGTTTATCGTTACTAATTCAGTACTAATTTACTGTACTAATACCATAAAGATAGAGAGATATTTAGAGACGTAAGAGAACCTATCTATATTTTACCTCCAATTACCTTCCTGTCAAGCTTGGCGTTCTGTTTTGCAAAGCCTTGTTATTGAGAAGCTTTCCCAGCTTACAGCAGCCTGATACAAAATGGTGTCTCCTCACAGTCCTTCTGCTTTCTGCAGCATAGAATACTTGTATCTTCTTAACTGCATATTCAGGCATTAAGCCTGATAACAGCAATGCTTCCTGCTCTCCTAGCACAACTAGGAAAATACTTCTCATACCACACCAGTTCAGAGGCTATTAAAAAACACATCCTCTATTTTAGGTTTCATATATATGCATTTGTGTATATATCTATTTCTATTTATTTATAGAGATATTTTATCAAAAGAAATAGCTACAAGAAGTAACTAAGAAAAAGTGCAAATGAGAAATTAAACATTTAAGATAATGTAGAAACAAAGTGGGGGAAAAAAAAAAATACTGTGGAAAAAATTAAACAACTTCAGTGAACCAATATCCCCAAAAAACACTCCCTAGTATTTTTCACGAAATAACACCAAAGAGCAAGAAAACAGCAGCTCGTATGCCTTTAAGAGGAATATATATATAAAGTAACCTCTTCAAATATATATAAAACCTAACATCTTGAAAAAAACCACAAATTTTATTTAAAATTAATATCTTAATTCAGACAAAAGAATTCCATTTATAAGGCTACTCAAAAGCCACAATCAATTTAAGAACAACTCAACCAATAAATTTTCATGTTTTCTGCACTTTGGTCACACGGAAGGCCAGCAGCTAAAAATTAATCAAATGTTAGACAGGAAAAATAAGGGCTGGTAGTGCATAAAATAAATGCTTCAATACTGCTGAAAAATGGTTTAAGACAAAGTTACTTTTTTGCATTTTTTTTTTGTTTTGTTTTTCAATATTAAGAGAATCAAAACATGGTTTAGTCTGTACTGAATTTTAATCTAGGATCCTTTCATACATAGAAAACCTGCAGCATTATTATATGTGGGTGTTTACTTCATGTAATAGAAGCATCATGCCAACTAACAAGAAAGAAAAAGGAGGGGAGGGGAAAAGGGGGGAAAAAAAGG
>JANHFX010027936.1:0-24409 GCA_027560015.1 Chloroceryle amazona
CCAGGGCCCGCTAGCCGCACAGGCTCCTGGCCAAGGGGGGACCTCCGTGCCCCTGCTAAGAGAGCGGCTTTCACGGCCGGGAAGTCAAAGCCCTTCCCGGTGTGATCTGGGCCAGGATGAGGTGCAAGCAAGCGGTTGACCAGCTGGGATGGACTCGCAGCCCCAGGTCCCTTTGAGCACCGGCCAGCAGTCTGTAAAAACAAAATAGATGTATTTGAAAAGAGAAAAAAAAAAAAAAGGATTACAAGCTCCTAACAGAACCGTTCTTGGCTCTGACAGACGAAACCTGCCAGAAGCCTTTTCCTCCCTTCTGCCTTCACCAAACTTCCTCTGACCAACAGCGGGGCTCTGTCTGCTCTGAAGGGTGGGGGGCAGAGAAGGGGCTTCTCTGTTCCCCAGTTCCCGACGTAGAAATTGCCCCTTTGCCTGGAAATGTTGCAAAATCTTCCCTTGGAAGAGCTGCTGGGAAATTCGTTTGCTGGAGTTCCTCAGGGCCAGGGCTGTGGGGAGAGCAGGCTGGACACAGGCTGCCCATGGGACAGCACCATCCCCTGCGCTGCACCTGGTCCTGCTTGTGCAAAGGGACTTGCCACCCTCCCTGGAGACCTGTGTCTCATGGCCTTGGGTGAAGTGCTGGAGCCTGGGAAAGTCCACGTGTAGTGCTGCAGAGAGTAGGGCTCCTGTGTACCCCAGAAAGAGCCTTACACACCTACCACAGCTTTAACACCAAGGCTTTTCAGTGGCCACAGACTCCTCAGCAAGGTATGAAGACCCCAAGGGATATGAAAGGAAAGATGAATTCTTGTCACCATGGGTGAGGCAGCAGGAACAAGGACAAACCCAGGAGAACCGCTCTGCAGGAGGCTGCACGAGTATCTCCCACCTCTCTTTCCTTCCTGCCTCTCACTGCCTTTGTTTTCCATGATTTTCTGTTCAGTTTGCCAAAATACCCAAACTACCCAAAAAAAAAAAAAAAAAAAAAAAAAAGTCAAAATCCTCTGTGGCAGAGGCTGTGTGTGTGTGTGTGTGTGTGTGTACGTGTGCGTGTTCCCATCAGTCCGCCTGCCCATCCAGAGGGGGTTCAGCATTATCGCAGTTCTCAGTGCAGCCCTAACAAAGGAGCTGACCCTCACTGTGGGCAGTGTCAGAGGGCCACCAAAGCTGCACTGGTTTATACCTCTAGAGCATATGGACTTGCATCAAGCCCTGCTCTGGGCTAGGGAACAGGGCTAAGAAAAAGGGGAAAAAACTGCAACCCTCATTGTGAAAAACTGCAAGAGGTAGGTGGCCAGGCTAAAAGGGAATCCCCCCACCTGGGGTTTGCTACTCTCTGACCAGCCTCCACTCTCCCCCAGGCATCTCTCCTTGCAGGGGGACAGCAGAAGAATGGTGCCCAGGGGCCACGCTTGTTTGCTCCCTTCTAGAAGTCAGGCCTGAGAAGTGAAATCTCAAAATCTTGGTGGGAGGACTGTGGAATGTGAGGAGCTGATATGTGCATTGCAGACACTCTCCCCTGTGTATGTTCACCAGGTTTCAGTAGGGGTGAAGTCCCTCTTCAGCTTTCATCTCCAGTGAAACTGCCACAACAAATAAAGTTGAGTTTTATAATCCCCGAGAAGCGTGAGGGTTTTGCAAGCTGTACTTAACCTGTGAAAAATCACACAGAAGCTGCGCTCCTGGCCATGAGGTCAAGCTGCTGGTGTGTGGACACCACTGCCAGTCACCAGCAGGCACAGAGAGCCCTGGGACAGGTGGCAATGGTCCCACAGCTCCCGTGAAAGGGCAGGACATGGCTTGTCACCAGTCCCCTGTATGTTGAAGCAGCAAGTGCAGCCCCTGAGGTTGAGCCTGTCTCAGAGCAGAGCAAATGCTTCTGCAAGAGGCTGTGGTAGAAATAACACCTGGCAAAAATTTTTCCACTCCTTCCCTCCACCATCACCTGTTGGGTGAGGTTGTCCCTCCACCATCACCTGTTATCATCAAGAAGCAGGGAGACAGATCCTATCACTCCCTTACCACAGCCCAGGGAATGTGTGGGGAGGACGAGACCCCTTGCTGGGGGTCAAGGGCAGCTGTGCCTGATGTTATGATGCTGAAGGGGGGGGGTGATGGCAGCCACAGCAGCACAGCTGATGGATAAGGCTTAAATGTCCTAGAGCCTAGAGGGACCCCCTTTTCCAGGCACAGCGTTGCAGAAGTGGGGAAGGGACTGGTGACCATTTCCCATGTCCCAAGCCTGCAGGGCACTCAGTGCTGGGGTGGACAGGGATGAAGTGGAGTTCTGCCCTTGTGGGCAGCTCCATCCTGGGCTGGTCCCACATCCCAGCTGCTCCCATCTGCTCACAGGGCCAGTAATCCCACTGCTCCCATCAGCCTTGGAATCAGCCCTCCTGTGGCAGTGCTGCCAGCAAAATTATCTTTATTGCTTGCAAAGGGAGAACCAATACATTTCACAACCAGGAAATACAGAAATTCCTTTCTCAATAAGCTGAAAACACAACTGCTATATGTGTGGAGGAAGGGGAGAGGCGGAAGAATGTACACTGTAGTTTATGGACTTTTATTTGTCACTGGTTCCCGTATGGCTGGGCTGGACAGCTCTAACCTGCTCTCACTCCCTCCTTTGTACCAGAATAAATTGTCCAAGTCCTACTCAGCAAACGCACTGAACCAACAGAAACTCGACTGGATGCTGCCTTCATAAAGCAGTGCAGCAGGAAAAAGTAAAATTGAGTCTGGGAGCAAAGGGAGGTGTGTTAGTAGGTGATGGAGGAGATATATGGTACTGTTACTTTGCACCCTGTTAGCTCTGGGTGGTATAACAAAGGAAAACCTGGGCTGGATTTACACAGCCTCAATCTTCCTCATGGGTGGATGTGGGGGAAAACCTGTGTCTCATGTAACAGCTCTCAGCTGATGCAGGTACACATCGGGCCAAGATTATGCAGACCCAGGATCAAAAGTTTTGCACTTTCACTGTGAAACTAAGAGGATGGAGGAGCTATCCCCCTGCCTCCCCCTCAACCACAGCAGCAGGGCAGAGACATGGCTCTCCTGACAAACAAAAGCTATTTCTAGCCCTCAGGGTCACAAATACGAACTTCAAACTGCCTGGAAAACAAAATAAGAATAAGCATAAGATTAGCATTGTACAGCCTGGGGAAGAGAAGGGTCTGGGAAGACCTCATTGTGGCCTTTCAGTATTTGAAGAGGGCCTACAAGAAAGTGGGGAAGGGACTTTTTACAAGGGCTTGTAGTGATAGAACAAGGGGTAATGGCTTGAAACTGGAAGAGGGGAGATTTAGATTAGAAATTAGGAAGAAGTTCACTCTGAGGGTGGTGAGACACTGGAACAGGTTGCCCTGAGAAGGTGTGGATGCTCCATCCTTGGAAGTATTCAAGGCCAGGTTGGATGGGGCTTTGAGGAACCTCCTCTAGTGTAAGGTGTCCCTGTCCATGGCAGGGGGGTTGGAACTAGATGTCCTTAAAGGTCCCTTCCAACCCAAACCATTCTATGATTCTGTGAAGACAGTACTGATCATGTTAACATTTTAACTTTCCAAGCTGCAGCCCCCCTAAGCACAACACTGCAAGTGTCCCAGGGCAGCAGCTCTGGCCACCCAAGCAGAGCACTGCTCACACCTTCCCCCTGCACAAACCATTTTATCCTGCTGTAAAAACACGTGACAACACAAAGGGATCACAAGAGCCCTTACCAACAACAAATGGGAACCTCAAATTAAATCACAAGGATTAAAGCAGGACTATCCCCAAAACTCTGTTTTTGCAGCACTCCTGCCCAGTCCCTCCATCGGGCTAACAGGCAGCCCCACATCTCCCTTCTCAGTCTCTTGCACTCTCCCTGTCCACCCTGAGGCAGGTGCAAAGGTCTCTCAGGCTGGAAGGAGTTAAAATAAGGAGACACGTTAAAGCTACTACATTTGCATTAGAAACAAGCACTGGAGCCACAAAGGTATTTCTCAACAACTTTGTGATGTTCAAGGAGGTCTGAAAGTGGGTGGGGTGGTAAAGTTTCTATTCCTGATTGTTAGGTTCTCAGGAAACAACCTCAGTTTCACATCGCGTCGATCCTTGCTGTACCTAGGTTATATAGTATGACGTTCTCCATGGCTAACAGCCCAAAAGAAACTAACTGGTGCAGATAAACTTAGGGGTGTGCAGGTCAGACTCCAAATTTCAGCTGCTCTGAGAATCCGTGTGTAAAAACGACCCTGAGTAACAAATCAGCCCGAAACGCGGCTCTATTGCCACTCTGGTGTTGGCTAGCAAGACAGAGCTTTTTTACCTTCCGTGCTGTCCTCTTTTGTTTCAGAGCAGAAGTCTGCACAGAAAGCCAGGAACGGCAGCAGCGTGTTTGGGACAGTTGCCACTCTGGCACATCAGTTTGTGACAACACACAGAAGAAAAGCTCTCTCATGATTAAAAAACTGATATCCTGATCCTTAGGGGGGAAAAGGAGCCTGCAACAGCTCAGGCACAGTCAGGCACCAACAGCCTGACTTGGAAAAGCTGCTGCAGCATCAGGAACCTTCGCTGAACGGCTGAGAAGGGAGCATCGCCGCCCAGTGCTGTTTTGCTCTTTGATCCAGCCCCAGTGCCCAAGGCAAGGACCAAAAGAGTAGAGATGTGGGGGAGGAAAAGCCTTGCCAGGAGTCCCTCACAGCTGGGAGCACAGACCTGCCCTGCCCCCGGTACCCAGTAGTGCAGGGCTTGTGGATAACTCCCCCCGTTCCAAACTGGGGGAGCTCCCTGGAGATGAGGCAGATGACTACAGCAGCTCTCGCTCCTTTCAAGGTTATATGACACAGCCTGTCAGAGCCCCTCACACGTGTTAAGGAAACCCCAATTTCTTCTCTCTGTATAACCAGTCTGTGTCCAGTAACTAGATGCCAGTCCTACACCAGTCCCTGCTGCCATCCAGCCAGTTCCTCTGGTGCACAGCTGGGCTCAGAAGAGCTGGTACCTCTTCTAATGCTTACTGTGCTTCTACCTGTAGCACGCTAGGGCCAATTCCGAGCACAGCACAATGAACAGACATGGACACTGCCTGGGCTGTGGCTGGGACAGAGTTAACTTTCTCCACAGCAGCTGGTCTGGTGCTGTGTTTTTGACTTGGGACCAAAGCAATGCCGATAAGGCAGGGGTGTTAAACTATTGCTTACACAGCACGAAGGCCATCTCTGTTTCTCACGCTGTCCTGCCATCGAGCAGGCTGGGGGTGTGCAAGAAGCTGGGAGGGGACAGAACAAGGACAGGTGACCCCCAACTGACCAAAGGGATACCCCAGAACATGTGCCATTATACTCAGCAATAAAACCTCAGCAATAAAAAAGGAGGAGTTATGGTGTTTGTCTTCCCCCGTAATGGTTACACATGATGAAGCAACTGTCACTGCCTTCCTGAAACCAGATAAACACCTGCCTGCCCAGGGGAAGCAGTGAATGAATTCCTTATTTTGCTTTGCTGGCACACACTGCTTTTGCTTTACCTATTAAACTGGCTTCATCTCTATCTACAGGTTTTCTCACTTTCACTCTTTTGCTTTGTTCCACTGGGAGGGAAGGAGCAGACATCTGTGTGGGGCAGAGCTGCCCACCAGGTTTAACCCAGAAGGCACCTCTAAGGTCGTGGCGATAACACCCCCTCCATCATCTCCAACATGCCGAAGCAAGGAGATATTCCCCCAAGAGCTGATTTTCTAGCAAGGACAGGGTATTCCCCGTACAAACCACACTCACAGCCGAGAGGAAGGTCATTCGAAGAAACACGTGGGCCACACCAGTAACCATACCAAGCAGCAGTCAGCTCCACAGAAGGTAAGGCAGCTTGCAATGTACCACTTTGCCCAGCACAACTGCCAGTGTTGTGAGAAAAAAGTAAAATATTCTGCCAGATCATCTGAGCAACCCCCTGTCCCATTCATGGCCCAGGAATGGCTTGAGAGGCGTCTCTTGAAGGCCAGAGGTCTCACCATTGGCAACAGTAACACCTCAGTGGCTGACCTGCCCTCAACTGTTCTCATTAGGAAATTATTTTGCATAAAGTGCTGGCTCAGAAGTCAGAAGGTAAAACTAATGAGAGATTTTAATCAGTCCTGGCACAAAAGAAAGGAGATTTCTGCACACCAGAGACTAAAAGCTGTCCTTTGGGATCAGGTCTGTGCTGCAGGACTCTCCCTGCTGTGGCACAAATGAAAGGGAAAGGGCTACAGCCAGCAAACACCAAACATCCATCCAGTTTTCAGAGAGCTCCAGCCTGGGCCGAGCACCTTTCAAAGCCTCCTTTGCCTCTGTAACACATGAACACGATCCAGCCCTATTGAATAATTCCTATTGCAGGAAAAAATAAGGCAAACCCCCACCCCCTAAACCAAACCAAAAAGTTTGAGAGGGAAGGAAGCACAGACAGGAAAACTACAAGAATGCTCTTCAGAGAGGCCACCGCTGCAGGATAAAGGGCCAGATTTTTATGCATGTGCCGAGGTTCCTTCAGAAACTCATTTTGAGCACCTGAACAAAACTATCAGCCTTCCACAAAGGTTCAAACCATCCCCTGGTGTCAGTGAGGAGAGTGCTTGTAGAAAACTAGCTACTCCTCACAGCTGCTCAGGGCATGCTGGACTGGATGGAAATACAGGACATATTTCTATCTCACCAGCTACCAGCAATGAAAACAGTGAGCTGTACATCAAGCATCTCTCTTTTACAGATTGGACTCTATGGATGCTAATGTGCTATATTCACCAGAAAGATGGGAGACCACCTGGGTCGGTTTTGGTTAAAAAGCCTTGGTCTCTGCCCTCTGCATGAACATGACCCAGGTGCCAAAACACCCTGCTGGGACCTGTTCTCATTGCTGCCATTTCTGGGTGACTTGGGAAGTGACAAACAATTGCTGACACTGGTTTCTGCTTTAGTTGCTGTAATGTGATTTCAGAGAACCTCAGAAGCCCCAACAAAACCTGTGGAAGTTCACAGTTGCTTAGGCTCACCTTCCTGCAGTTCTCATCACATCTGCAGGAAAAACTGCATCTTAGCACGTGAATCTTCAGTCATGAGGATAACAAGGGTTAGTGAGAAACACGGGCTTGGGATGCTCTTGACTTGCCCTTGCCCAAAGACATGCTGAGGTTCTCAACTATGGTACAGTAAACAGCCATTTAGATAGTCAAAGTTTTTCATCTATGTGGAAAACAAATCAAAAATAAATTATTTCAGTCCCACTCTGCTCAAATGGGGAACCATGCTCTGCAATGGTCAGCTCCATGTACATAGGACTGAAAACTCAACCAGACCAATTTGTAAGTTTTGGGAGAAGCAAGACATTCTTTTTGCTCTTAGCTGTGTATTGTGGTAGGGCCTAAAAGCCTTAGTTATGGGCCAAGCTGCTCATGTCCTCATGTCACATCAGCACTGAGGTTAACTGTGAGCTATAGGATGAGTTGTGCTGGCCCATAATCCATGATTTATCCCCAGCTGCAGTGTAGTTCGACAGGCGCAGAGGCTCCGCACAGTCCCAGTCCCTGTATCTGGGCAGAGACATCACAGTGCTGGCTGCTGTAGCCGGTATTGCTGGGGCTTGGGGTGATGGGAGCCTTGAGAACTGCCATTGTGCTTTGCCTGCAGATCACTCCCTGAGGTGGTGGCTCATGACTAGTTGCTCCCTGGCATGGAGTTTTTGGTAGGGTTAGGATGAAAATTTTGGCCGTTTTGAACAGCCCAGTTTCCACAGGGCTTGAGGACGGAATGGGCTTGATCGAAACAGAACTGTTTTTCTCAAGTCCCAGAGCTACCTCATTTCAGTTCCCAGCTGTTCTCTTGGAAGAAGAGAAAAAAGAAAGGAGCCAGTTTTGTGGAAAATCATGATAGGTCACAATCTGCTGAGTTAACAACAACAACAAAAAAAACCAAACCCCAAGTCATCTGCTTAATAGGATCCAGTCTATTAGGATAACACAAATTTGATCCAGGGGGAAAGCAGTTGGAGAAAAAGGGAAAGATTTCATTGAGACATGCTGCTTGACAAAGAATTCATTTGGTGCTAATGGTCCTGCTCCTTGCTACCAACATGAACCATGCTCCCAAAAGGCAGTGCATGAGCAGACATGAACAATAAGGTGATTTGTTCTCAGGAAGCATTCAACTGCTGCCAACAGTCAACCGGATCCAGACAACGGCTAGGGCAGTCAGACCGGCACATGGCAGACCAAATGAGGAACTGTATCACTTGGCACAAAGCTGCTATTTCCAGCACTTACATCCCATCCTCACGTTAGCTCAACTTTTTCACTCTTCAGAGGAGGACGACTATGCATCTGTAATGAAAACTGGATCTTCAAAGGCCAGAATTTTTCCTTGAGATCAGTAGAGGGAGGTGTCCTCACCTCCTAACATCCCTTAGTAGGTGGTTTACTTTTCAGATGGCCTCAGAATTCATAGCTGTCACCTACAGCTTGGTATCTAAGGCACTTTTAACATCTGCAGGATATACCTTACTGTTTCAGATAGCCACTTATTTTTATTCATCCTGTTTATTCTTTTACTTGGCAGAATTAGCTCTTGACATCATTAAAAGAAAAACAAATAAAATGAAGTAGCAATTTAAAGACTTTTAAGATGAAAACCAGGAAGGCATACTGAAAACCATTTTTTAAAATTAAATACAGCGCTAGGTCACTCACACTCAGAGTGAACAAAATAACTCTCACTTCCCAAATCCCTGGACTTAAAATCGTGTAAGACAGCATTTCCCAGATTTGAAGAAGATAAGAACAAAACAAACATTCAAAGCTGTCACCTCATTTCTTACTGTTTGTGTGAAATATTTTCACTTTCACTGCGATAAATTACTGCCCTGGTTTCTTGGAAACTTGGACCACATACCAAGGACTGCTGAGAGAACTTGTAATAAGAAGAGGACACGTTCCAGAAAGTTATTAGATGTCCTAGGGTGTGCCACTCAGCCTGTTGTTTGGAGAGCATCAGATCCTTAAAGAGTGGAAATTTGGACATGATCCTGTAACTGAATACAATGCCCTTCCATTGCAGGGCAGAAAGCAGGCTGGAGTTGGGAAGAAACTTCCTTTGAAACATCAGATCCCAACCACTGAGAAGATGCCAGGCTAGAAGAATTACGGGTCTGATAATGTTGTAGGACAATGTTCTACGTTCTGTACCCAGATGTTGGTTTCTTTTTAAAATTTATTAGCAGCAGATTCCCATACAGCTTGGTCAGAGCAGTCTGGTCTTAAAAGTCTGTTTTGTTTGCCTTGAAACATCATCTTGTTTCTCACCCATTGATAAATCGTCAAGAGTCCCACTTCTGTTACAATTTATACAAATAGCAGAAGATTAGAGAAGTGCAGCACAGCCTGAAGAAGCCCACCTGGCTTAGTCACGGAGGTATTTTGGTACTTAGCTCCCACCAGGGTCAGTGGACACAAGGCTCTCTCTCCTCTTTGCTCACACACCTCCTTGAGCTCAGCATGCCACATGGTGGCCTTGGGCTCACACACTCTTTGGGGAGAGTTTACTCACTGAGCAAGGTGCACCTCTCAGCTCCCCAACATCTGCTCTCCTGGGAAAGGGCTTGTTCCAGTATCAGCCAGACTGAACGCAAGGACTTACAAACTGCCAGGCAGTTCTGGCTCAAAGATGAATTCAAGCCCCAAGTTAAAAAGTAAATCTGGATGTACTTAAATACCTGGGAGGAAAGTAGCCTGTTTGCTTTTCTGCTACTACTACTCAACGATGTACATGAATGCAACACAACACTTTTTATCTCTACACTGCAATCTCCAACAGGATTTATAAAGATTAGTGGAACTTTGTTTAAAGGAAGCAACTCAAAGCCAAACCAAGCAACCATTATCTCTCCCCATCACAGCAATATTTTTCCTCCAGAGAACTTCCTTGCTTGTGCTCCCCTACACCCTTAAATCCTCCAACAAATAATACTTCTGACACCAAAGCAATGTCACCAGTGGCATCCTACATGCTTGGGCTCTCCTCATGAGAGACCATGAACAATGAGTGGTTCGTGCAGACTTTACAACACTTCTGAGTACACAATGCTACCTCTGCAGAGCCAGGCCAGGCTCAACAGAATGGAGCTGGATTTTCAGCTCAGGTGGAGAGTAAACTGCTGCAGACAGAATTTGTTGATAATAAAACAGAGTGAAATGTAAACAAATGCACACCCTAAAAGTTCATGAAAACGAACATTATCAAAAGGAGAACAAAATAAAAGAGACATTTAGAAGCATTTTTACCCAGTCATTGCCAGATATTAAAGCATTTGTGCAGATGAGCCCTGCATGCAAATTTAAATGGACTTATGTAATTTATTCCTCATATAACACTGTCCATAAACAAGATTACACCGAATATAGAGAAGTTATATCCAAAAGGCATACTACCACCACATAGTACTTTTGTCCCAGAAAAACTTCACTTGCACATCTACATGTGCTATTCAATAACTGTATTTACTTATGGTAAACAAAATCACAATCACTTGGAAGTATGGTCACACCCCTCTCATTCAGGCAGGCAATTTCCACGGCTCCTCCTGTGAATTTACCAGGGTGGTGATGTATCTAGCAACAGCCATTACGCGGCATATACAAAAAACACCTAACAACTTTCAAGAGTGAGGTGAAGAATTTGTTACCTGCCTGTTACCGAGTTTTACCCAGGGACCTTTTGACCCTGAAGAGCCAAGTCCTGCTAACAAAAGGCAGAATAACATTTTTCATTAGCTTCAAACCCTTCTGACTGGCATCACAAGGGCTTTTAGTGAACGAGAGAAAAAGGAGGATACATTACTTTTCTGACCTCTCAAATGACTGCTCAGCTGATAATTTATTTCCAAGCATATCTATAGTTTTTCTTAAGTATTTGGTAAATGACATTTCTCAAGCACTAATATAAAAAATGGTCTCTGTTTTCAACCTCTACGCTCACACAGCAAAACCTCCAAGAGTTGACCATGGAAAAATGTCCACATAGAGTTCTGCACTGCAATAGGCCCAAGTAATAAACACACAAGTACATAGACTTCAGCTTGCTCCTTCCAGTTCAGTTCTGCAAGATGTGCTTTGTTTTCCACAAATCTTGACCTGCTGGAGCAGTTGTAGCCATACCTGCCAATCACCATCAGCTGACTTGTAAGGAGTGACACAGTTTTGGCCTCAACTAATGGTAAAGCCACTGAGATTTTAGGGTTGGTTTCCCCATTCCATCCTAAAAAAAACAAAACAACCAAAACAAAAAAAAAAAACCAAAGCAACAAATCAACAAAAACAACAATAAAAGATTTCTGCACTCAAGACTCTCCAAAAGCTGCTCTGCATCTCACAGAATCAGATCTGCTCCAGTATGAAACACAGCACTGTTGTAAAAGAAACAAAACTCGGCCGCTGGAGCATTTTGCACTATCTGCACATGCAAATTAAGCTGCTTAGCACTTTAGTGATAACGACTTGGCCATTGATATGACACCTGGTAAAAAGAGAGCATTTCAGAGGAAAAAGAAAAGCTTCCTACCCTGGAACACCACGGAGTGAGTTTTTATGGCTGTTTTTCAGTACTGCCCTTCTGTGAACTCAAGGACATTTTTCCATTAATTGTGTTTATCAACTCTGAGAGATGAATCTAAGCACAAGTCAGGGATTTTCTGTGATTTTGTTGTCTAGCATGGAGAGATGTGTGACAGGGGCTATCGAGTGTGACGATTTGTTTATGTCCTATGTAGTTTGGGAGTTAAAGCAACACCTGTACGCTGGCTGCTTTGTTAGGTCTGTGGGCACCCTGAAGTTACTGAGCAGTAAATTGTCATTTCCACATGAAAACTAAATTTTAAACTGGGGGATGTCCTCTCCTACAATACTTCCCGATTCCAGTTCAAATTCCACTATCCCAAGGGATTACCTGAACTCCTGTTTAGCTCTTTCTGCAAACATCTGACACAGCATCACTGATCTTCGTGGGTCTCATAGCAACTACATTACACAAAGAAATGACCTTGGCTCTTTGGTTGCCACCACATACCAAGAGGAACAATTCAAGGTCTCAACAGAAGCATAAAGCTTTGTTCTGGTCCTATAGTAACGATTGGTGGCTTTACAACTCTTTAGTCTAGGGGAAGGTAGCGTCACTACTGAAGTAGCTTTGCCTTTGGCTTGTTTGTTTCTCAAGGTTAAACACCAAAACAAAAGCTTTACTTTCTCCCTTTTTGTACCTGTGAAAGCACTTGCTTTTGATATCTGCCTATGGCAAATACATTGCCTGCTTTTTGTGCATTTCTGCCTCAGCAACAGCCAAGTTCCACGGCAAACTGTATTTCTGGAAAAGTTGTTGTTTCCCTAAGAGCTGTGTCACGAGGGGATGTTACTGAAAAGCCAACCCCCAGTGAAGACTTCAGTGTTTCCTGGTCACTGTTTCTTTTAAGAATAAGAACAAACAGCATTAGCTTCATAACTGACTGGCAGAAATAACTGCTGTTTTTTTATTTAGTGGAGGGCTTCCCGATCTCTCTTGCGTAGCCAGCACAAATTCCATAACGACATAACCACTCATTGCTCAGAAGTGAAGAACATAAAAAACAACAAAAACAAGAAAGAGCAAAGAAGATCGTCTACCACCACAGGTAAAGAGAAAGTTGCTTTTGATCTGTTCACATTCTCATGGTTTCTTCTATGAATGAATAAAGTTTTTCATACCAGTAGAAAAAATGGACTATTCATTCTACAAATGTTAAACAGTAGAATTAAGAAAAAAATGTAGGAAGAAGAAATAGGAGTAATTACTGCAGATAAAGCTGCTGATCAGATCCTCAGAGGTGATCACGGATGCTTCCTTGGGCACTGGCACAGTGTTTTTCCACTGCCACAGGTCAATCAGAAGTTGATGAAACACCTCATCTCCCATTTCTGGTGGCCAAACATAGATCTCACTCCACACAGGATTGCTCCAGGCAGTGAAGCTCTGCACGTATGGCATACATTTTCCCTCCCGGTGCAGATCCTTTGAACACAGATAACTCCTAACTCATTCACAAAGGTATACTTTAAAAAAACAAAACAAAACAGAAAACCAACAACAAACAAGTGGCAGGCTAGTTCAGCAAGCAATATGTAAAAAAGACAGTTGCTTGGTCAGACTCCTGTGCTAAGCCCTACATACTATCACCAAAGGCCATTTACTCTGACACAGAGGGCAGAGAGCATGAGTTTCTTCTCAAGGTGTCAATGTCACTTTAGAGTAAACTATCAGAGACATTGGGACTACATCCATCTCCCATATCAGTCCTGGGTTGCTACCATGACCTTGAACCGTAATAACAAGGCCCTTGTCTTAGCCAGCTTTAGAGAGGACAGCAGATACATCCCATCAGATAATCCCTGAATCACCGTGCAAGCTGCACGCCGTGCAACATCAGCAACCTCACTCGCTCCTCAGTAGGTCGCCAGTAGAGCTCATTACAGGAAGCTGGCTCTGTCCTTCAGCAGTGTGACAGGTGATTCTTGAGGAAAGGAACTGTTCTCACTTCCTGTAGGACTGGCTGCCTGCAGAAAAACAGCAAGAAAGGGTCTGTCAGCTGAAAGCAGGATTTATTTCAAGACAGGAGCTGTCTGAGGACAACACTTGTTCAACCTGTACGGTGACACAAACACCATAAAGAATGTGCATAAAGGCACCTTAACGACTGATGTTGCAACTTAGATATGCAGAATGTATTTATGGCAACTGCTTGTCAGGGGACACTGAAAGAAGTTGTGGAGGAGCTGGGTGGGAATCACCAGAGCAGAGTTGCACTCCTGGGAAAATGATTCCTCATTCTTCTGGCAGGTATTTTTGTACTACTCTAGCTCCACTATGCCCTAGACAGCACTTGGTACACTGCAAACAGCTTGAACATCCCCACGCAGAGTGACCTGGGTGACGGCACAGAGTGCACTGTCAGCAAGTTTGCTGATGACACCAAGCTGGGCGGACTGGCTGACACACCAGAGGCTGCGCTGCCATCCAGCAAGATCTGGACAGGCTGGAGGGTTGGGCAGGAAGAAATTTGATGAAATTCAACAAGGGCAAGTGTAGAGTCTTGCACCTGGGAAAGAACAACCCCAGGTATCAGGATAGGCTGGGGACCGACCTGTTGGAAGGCAGCAAAGGGGAAAAGGATCTGGGGATCCTGGTTGATGCGAAGCTGACCATGAGCCAACAATGTGCTCTTGTGGCCAAGAGGGCCAATGCCATTCTGGGGTGTATCAGAAGAGGGGTGGCCATTAGGTTGAGAGAGGCTCTCCTGCCCCTCTACTCTGCCCTGGTAAGGCTGCATCTGGAGTATTGTTTCCAGTTCTGGGCCCCCCAGTTCAGGAGGGACATAGAACTGCTTGAGGGAGTCCAGCGCAGGGACACAAAGATGATTAAGGGAATGGAACATCTCTCTTATGAGGAAAGACTGAGGGAGTTGGGCCTTTTTAGCCTGGAGAAAACTGAGTGGTGATTTGATCAATGTTTATAAATATATAAAGGGTGAGTGCCAGGAGGATGGAGCCAGGCTCTTCTCTGTGATGCCTGATGATAGGACAAGGGGTAATGGGTGGAAGCTGAGGCATAGGAAGTTTCACAGAAGCATAAGGAGAAATTTTTTCACAGTTAGGGTGACAGAACACTGGAACAGGCTGCCCAGGGGGGGTGTGGAGTCTTCCTCTCTGGAGATATTCAAGACCTTCCTGGATGTGTTCCTGTGCGACCTAGTGTAGGTGATCCTGGTCTGGCAGGGGGGTTGGACTAGATGATCTTTCGAGGTCCCTTCCAGCCCTTAACATTCTATGATTCTATGATTCTATGATTCTATTCTGCTCCACGAATCCTTTGGCACGTAAAACTCAGTTCTGTAAGTGTGACTAGCTAGTAGACTCCCTTCAAAAGCTCACTCCTGAACCAACCTAAAATACTGATGTGCATGAATTCTAGGAATCCTTAAGTGGATTATCTTCCTTTTACTGCTTGCTGCAGTGATAAATATGTTTTTCCCCTTTAACACTTCTAAAATTACAGAATCATAGAATCAGTTTAATTGGAAGAGAACTTTAAGATCAAGTCCAGCTGCCAACCCAGCACTGCCAAGTCCACCACTAAATCATGTCCTCCAGGGATGGGAACTCCACTACTGCCCTGGGCAGCCTGGGCCAAGCCTTAACAAACTTTCTGGTTAAGATATTTTTCCAAATGTCCAACTTGAACCTCCCCTAGTGCATCTTGAGGCCATTTCCTCTTCTCCTGTCCTCTTGCTCATTGGGAGAAGAGCTTGATCCCCATCTACAGCATGGGACCTTCCTTCCTTCTGCACACATACAGTGTCTAGCCTATCATTGCAAAAACGGTGAGAATGCATGCAGGTACTCCCCTTTGCCTGAAGAACTGACGTTGCGCTCATACCAATTTCATGTCTCAGCATCCCTTCCAGCCAGTGCTCTCGTGCAGTCGAGGTATTGATAGTGAGAGTGGGGCGGCCATTCACCACTGTCATTGAGGCTCGAGACAGCAGGTCCTCTGTGAGATGGACCACAATCTGAAGATGAGAGAGTTCAGGTAGCATAGAGCTCTCTTATCACTCCTGTTCCCACTTTTTCTTGGGCCCTTCTATTGTTTCATTTCTCTTTGGTCCCTTGCCCTTCAAGGCTTTTCCTTGCTATGAGCAATCACCTACGAGAGACACTTCAGACTCCACCGAGATACCTGTGCTGCTGACAAAATCTTAGGCTTTAATGGGACTCAGCACGAAGGTTAGCAGACATGAGATTGCAAAATTCAATACAGTAACACTGACTAGATTTGGGGTGGGGAACAATCATATGAAGAGTAAATTAGAGAAAATTCCATTCTTTAAAGTGTCTCATTAGCTCGGTATTAATGAGAACTGAAAAATATTAGTTAAGCAGTCCAAAATCGATTAGAAATATACTTAAGTGAAACCTTTTTAGCTGCAATTGCGAGAGGGGGAAGCACGATGTCCTTTGTTTCCTGATACACGATGCACACTTGAAATATCATTAAAATACTTGTATTATTTTGTTTAGTTCTTGCTTTCCTGTTTTCTCTTGGAAAATTGGTAGTCAAAACAAAAAAACTTCCAGAGAAGGAAATTAATGCATATTGGTATATTTTCATTTTTTTGAGCTTAAAAAGACTTTTTAAACAAGTGATTGGGAGGGAGAAGGGAAACTAACTCTTTCTTGTAGACTAAGCACGTTTCCCTCTTTGTGTAATGCCTACAGAAACAGTACTGTTTAGAAGAGCACAAGGGAGAGTTCCTACAAGACAGATTTTCTTTTTTTTTTAATATCATAAGTTTAAAAAAAGGACCCAGAGATCAAAGGCATTAACATGACACTTCCCTGTATTCAAACCTCACCATTCATCTTCAAGTTCAACAGCAAACAATCAGTCCCATAAAACACGTATATAAGATGCAGGAAAGATCAGAAAGTCCCAAAGCATTTAGATTTACAGCACAGGTACTAAGCTTTATTAACATCTCTTCCACTAGAGAGAGTATTTTCCTAGTATTTTAGACCATACCAAGCATGATTTTTTCAAAAAAAGTAAAGAATTTCATTAAGGACATTGGATGTTTGATAAGGTGTAGGATCCTGCTTCCGTGGAGACAAACCAAGAAAAAAATGAATGTAAAGGGAGATAAAAGCACAGCAAAGACCAAAACCATATATATATCTTTTTTTTCTGCTTGCTCTAAACTGTAGCTTTATAAGATCACTATTAGAAACACAGGTAAAATGTGGTATCAGTGTCAAATTATAGTGTCCCAAAAAGGTGTGATGAGTTTAATGGTTTCTCCTAATGATATTATGTTTACTAATTAAAGCTAGTTTCTGGAAAACTACTTTTTGTCTCTTGATCTCCCACTCCAGACTCCTCTTGCTTGCTGCCAGTAATTTCATCCAAGTCTTGGTCTGTATCAGCTGATGCTTTCATTTGGAATAATTCTCTTTTTATGCATCCAATTCCCTGAGACTCTTCCAAGCAATTCTCTGTAACTCAGTCTAACTAGTCTTTTAAAATCGTGAACATAGGAAGGAAGTTTGTTTTGCACAGGACTCTAAAAAACTAGAAGGTTAAAGTCAGGAAAAAGCAGCACTCAAACCAGCTCAATGAGCCAACCTCTTTCAGACAGTTTTATTCACTTTCATTTGTGTTGTCGCGTATAAATCAGTCTCTTGGGCTGCTGTTTGTTTTTCTTGGCCTTTTCTTAACTTTCTCCTTCGGTGTGAAGAATTTGATACAAGAGAACAGATGACAGAACTGATGAATAAATGGAAACGTGCTAGTCTCCGAGGAGCTGAAAAAAGGAGGGAAGGAAGGGAGTTGTTCTTGGGTACTCCCAAAAGAGGAGAATTTAAGAACCAGCATATATGAATCAGGAAACTGGCTCAGAGAGGCGGCTGAAGCATTCACAAGGAATCTGCATCATTTCAATTGTTCAAAAACTAGACTGGGCACAGCCATGAGTAAAAGATGATGTAAGGAAGATTCTTGGATTCCGTGGAGGAAAGGTGACCCAAATGGTCACTTGGGTACATCCAGTTTTGAAGATCTACATAAATGCTTCTCTCCTCATCCAATTTCTGACTTACCTCACCAAGACAGCCTTCTTTCATCATGTATTTCTTGACGTGATTCCAGATGCGACTTTTGGTCAGCAAACTTCCTCCAGTGGCTTGCTCAAATTTTTCATAGCTGCCATATTTCTGCAGCGTCCGTTCCATAATGTTAATGGCCTATAAAATACAAACACGTAGAAAATATGAATGTAGAAAAACCCTCGTGTCTGGGGGTGTGTTTTCCTGCTCTTCCTCTCTTTCACTTTTTAAAAATCTTTCTTCTGTTTTTAACTCATTTGGATTCACTATCAAACTGTGGTCATTAGATACAGGCTGACACACTCTGTCATCAATTTATATAAACTTCTGACGTGCATTAATGCCAAAATACTGAAAAAAATATTTTGATCAACTCATCTTGGACCCACCTCCATCAGCATGACACCGGATGACTATCAGTCTAGTGAAATAATACCCATTTTCTCTTTAATTTTGAGAATGTTGTACAACTGCCTTGTAAATCAGCCCTAACAGGTCACAAAGACATTTGCAGTTAGAGTTGTCAGTGTGGGTTTTTTTATGGTTTTCCAAAGAATTTTGCAAAGATGAACTATTGCTGTCATCTCACCTCATTTCTTAGTATTTTCTAATATAGGAACACTGAACCAAGATTAAGCAGTGGGGTAACTATAATTTTAATATTTCTACCAAAAATGTCTCCTTATGATGAAATACTCTGTAGCATGGGTGTCTGCTTCAGGAACAGGAACTTTATTCACAGAACCTTCATTTAAACCTTTAATTTAAATAAAAATACATCTTTCATAACCCCCTCCAAACGAAGGAGGCATGTTTCATTATCCAAATATCAACAATTCTCTTCCATATTGCTGCTGGAAGGGGTCCCTTGTGGATGGAAAGCAGAGCACAATACCTAAAATGTGATCTGAACTCTCCATGTTGAAGATGTTACTGGTGGGGTGTGAAATGCTCACCCCCAGTAATCTACTTCCCAACATGTCATTTCACACCTTAACAGAAATTGCAACATAGAATAACTTCTTGTCCAGCAATAAACCAGCTACAGGGAATGTTGGGTTTTTTTATAGATATGATAACAGAAGCTCCCAAAAATTTCACAGAGAAAATAATGTTACTGATACTACCTTAAAAATTTAATGTTCTTGATAAGAAAATAGCACTGATGATGAAGGTGGAAATCTAGCAAGCCGTATCTCTCTTATTAAATACTCCACACTCAAATCCATGTGTGAAGCCGGTAACATGCTTTGCTGTTTCCAGCTCTGTAATTCTGATATTGTCAGATTGGCTTATTGTCCTCAAAATTGGATTAATTTTTTATCTCTCACAGCTTCTAACAACCCTATTCTCATTTTTTTTTTCCAAGTTGAAACTAAGCAATGCTGAGTAATTGCTACTGAAAGGCATAAATGCTATCTAGATTTATTCTTAAAGTCCTGCAGCTCTTTGATGAAAGAAATATGACTTACCTGAATGACAAATAAATACAGCACCAAATCTTTAGCATTTCTTTGTCTGCCTCTAATATTTGTTATTAAATTTGAAAGGCCTCCTGGTCACATCTTAATTTCTTTCTCAAGGATAGGGAAAGCAGAATAATTTACTACCTTAGCAAAGATATTAAAAAAAAAAAAATAAAAGGGGGTTAGCTTAAAGGGGTGTTGTTTTACCAGGTTAAGCAGTCTGGAAGCAAAGAATGAATCTGCTGTGTCCCACTGCTGTAATCTCTATTCCCACTTCACTGAGACTCCACAATAAGTTTTTATTTATATGGGAGCAGAGAGCATATGCTGGAGAGCACTACCAGTGAATTGGAAAGCGAGCCATAAACAGAAACTTGTTACTGGTTATTCCAGGAGCTATACCACCAGTTCACAGAACCACAGAGTCATCACAGGAGTTAGGTTAATGGTTGGAGTCAATGACCTTAAAGGTCTCTTCCAACCTAAACAATTCTATGATTCTAGACTGGTAGGGGTTGGAAGGGACCTCTGGAGATCATCTTGTCCAACCCCACTGCTAAAGTAGGGTCACCAAGAGCAGGTTGCTCAGGATCACATTGTCCAGGTGGGTTTGGAATCTCTCCAGAGGAGACTCCAGAACTTCTCTGGGCAGCCTCTGCCAGGCTCTTGGCACCCTCACAAGAAAGTTTTTCCTTGTGTTCAGATGGAACTCCTATGCTCCATTTTGTGCCTACTGCCCCTTGTCCTGTCACTGGGCAGCACTGAAAAGAGCCTCAAAGCCACTCAGTGTTGTCACATGAACCCTGTCTCCTCTCACTGCCTCTTGTGCAGCTGAAATGCTGTAGCCACCACACTGACTTCAGCAGTAGTTTCAGACTTGACAGGGACTTGCACTGGACCTGCTGGGGGTCTGGTGACCTTTGGCTGGTTCCCAGGATCTGGCCCATTTGTGAAGCTGTGCCCCTGCACTTCCTGAAGCTACCATGAGTAAGAAGTGGGTGTGATGAAGAAAAGCACCCCTGTGCTGGAGGTTAAGCAGCCCCACTTGGCACTGAAATGGGTGACTGACTTTCAGGTCGACTGTTTGCAGAGAAAATAAATCCTACTGTTCCCAAAGACAAGAGGTGATGGGACTGCTGCTGTGAAAACTGCAATGTCCTGCAGCTTCAAAACAAATCACGTCTTTGAAGATTATTCACCTGCTGCAAGATTTATTAAAAGTAGTAGATACACCCTCATCTGATGCAAACTGAGGAGCTCTGGCATTGTTTTGCCGACCAAACCGCTGTAGGTATTTGACAGCGGTTTGGTGCTGTTGTTTTTGCTGTTATTCCCATTAACTTCCTGCCCAGAAATAAGAATAAGGACAACTACAAATCTGTACTGGTTACCTAAAAATTAAATGGGATTTTTGGTTCCCAGGAACTTGCCCATACATTAGGTCATGCACAAATGTATAGGTGTGGCAGGTCCTAAAAGATTATAAAACGAGATTAGAGAAATATGTCTGTGTCAGTATATAACAACTTTTTCTTCTGAACAGTCAAGTTGTAACATCGCTTGTCATTTCAGAATGACCTCAGATAAAGGAAGCAAGGTTAGAGTCTAAGTGTTAAGAGAAGGAATACAGAAATCCCTCACACAAGGCCTAATGTTCCTGCAGACTAATGACAATCGCTTCTAGAAAAATTTAGGATCAAAGGCTAGAAGAGCTAATCAGAGCAAAATAGCAAAATGTAGTTCTTGTTTCATATTAAATCTGCTTTTTGTATATGTTCCCAGAGGATTTTTTCAGTTTTTTTTTAAGTTACTATGATTTTTTTAATTTCTAAGAACATTAGCTGTTTTATAAGTTTTTCAGTGTCTGCAAATGCTACGGCATTTTCCTGCTCTATACAAAATCCTTGGTTAAAGAAGGAACCGAAAATTTCTTTCCCCCTATCCCAGGAAGTTTATTCTCTGCTGGCAGCCTGATTAATTCATGATAACGTTCTTCAAATGGGCACTGGCCCCAGTGAAGCTGTTGGGTTTGATGCTTCTTGCCACAGCCACCTCAGCTGAGGGGAAAACGTTTGTGATATTTTGGGATCTCAGGCACTGAATACAACACAGAGCCCCTTACTTGGCGTTTTGCACCTTCTCTGAGGTGAGGTGACCCAAGGTCAGGTGTTGCAAGCACTTGCTGGGAAAGGGGAAACTCCAGGCCAGCTCTCGTCTATTCCAGCATCCATCTATGAGATTATTTTCCAGCCTCTGGGCCAGCAGGAAGCAAGGTACTGGTATTGCCACCGTTTCTAAGGCCAAACTGTAAACTCTTCAACAGGTTAAAAAATGAAAGAAGCACTATGTGGCTGTACCAAGTTACTGGTTAAGAATAGTAATTACTCTTCTTTTCATTATTATCTATAATGTTTGGTTTAATCTCTCTTATCCCTACCAAAGAATGCCACAAGAAGCAAGCGGTTGCAAAGCCACATCCCCTTGGACAGCAAACCCTGCCACCCATTTGTGGCAACACTGCTTAGTTACTTTAGAGTTTCTGTAAATGCACATACTGATCAGACATGCTCATGAATTGTTTGAGGCAACCAAGTTAGAAAATGGGCTCAGTGAGTCCCCTGCACTCAGTCTGCTCACCCACCCTACGTCCAGAAACAGCTCTGCTGCTAAGGGGTTGGAGTCTCTGTGGAGATTTGTGAGATAGATGAAGCTTGCAAGCACCATTGCTTTTCTCCCTGAATAGCTGAGTCAGGGAGAAACTTGCCAGGTGCATCTTTAGGTAACACAAAGATGTACCAGATGAAACTTTTTAGGCTGATCAAGAGCCATAAAATGGTGGCTGCCTATCATTTGGGGTTAAGAGGAAAGGAGTCAAATCAGTTTTTTGAGTTTTATTCAGTGTTTACAGCAGCTCCTCTTTTGGACGCTTGCTCTCAGTGTGATAAAGAGTGTGTTTACTTTGAGCTGGTAGAAGTATCTTCTAATTAACTTTCCAGTCACTTCGTAAGTAATTAAAAATGAATAATCACTTGGTTTTTGTGTGAGATTGTGTTCTGTAATAAACCTATGCTCCTACAGTATCATCACCAAGATCTACAGTCTCTTCTAGTGGAATAGAGAAGTTTGTGTAGGACCCCGAGAACTTATGCTGCTTAGATAGTCTGATACCCTTTGTGCTATATATTAACAAACTTTATCTACAAATCTTAGTTTAGGAGGGAATTTGCTGCTAGTGGAGAATAAGGTACTTTCTAGTAAAGTGCTCCCAACAGCCAGTGACACATTTGTGAATCTTCAACATGCCTAAACTGTGACATCACCTGGACACAGAAAAAGATTACTCAGTGGTGTCATGGTTTGGCCTTCCAGTTCCACCTTATTATTTTTCCAATAAATTTTCTAATTATCAGCTACTTGTATTAATGCCTTAAAAGGTGTGTAATGCAAACACCTGTAATATAGCATAACTTGTTTATTAACTCAAAAGTGCTCTATTTTTATAAGTACAAAGGGAAAAGGATATAAAACTCTTTCACAGGGCAATTACTCAACAAAATGATGATTTCTTTAAAAAATAAAAAGTATCTATATCAAAATGGATTTCCTGCCATCACGTACAATTCAAATAAACAGGTGTTAACATGCAGGTTACTTGAAGTTGTAACTTCTTGCTGGTTTGGAGTCAGCATATTGCAACTGTTAAGTAATTTGTTCTGCTAACACTGAGGAGAATTAACTTCTAGCTTAGTATTGCTGTCTCTAGCATCTGTGCAAAAAACAATAAATGCCTTTAAGTGTTAGAAAAATTTAATAATGAACAAGTAGTTTGACACAGAAGGAGTGTGAATAAGAAGACTTTCACAGCACTTGGAGCATGCTCTTGCTGCACTGACCTTGAAACACAGGAATAAGGGAATTAATTTCTGTAATATTCGATATGTCAATCAATGTGAAAAGCTGCAAGTGCTATTTTTTACTCTCAAGTTCTCTTCCCTAAAGGCATGTATCGTGAGACTCATGAAAGAACCTTATTATGAAGAAAGCAAGATAAAGTAGAAACAAAGAAAGAGAACAAAGTATAAGAGACATGAAAAATATTACTTTAAAATGTATTCATAATTCAAATAAGTTTACTCTCTGTTTGTGAAAACTTAATCAGTAAAAGTGTTGGGCTGTGGCCAAGGTTGAAAAATCTTTGATCTGACTGAAGGCCAGGGGGCGAAGTCAAGTGAGTGCCTGTGTGTTCCTCATGGCAGCACTGCTGTGTAAAAGACTTGCAAATCCATAGTGTTCTTTGCCTTTAAAATATATATATATATAAAGTGAGGTAGGGTGTGACTTGTCTTCCAACTAAGTTGCAATAATGCTGCATTAACCAATTCCACAGAGGTGCATAAAAGCAGAAAGAGCAATAAGAAAACACAATCTGCTTTAATGCTCTAGCAGGGGATGCACAGCTGTGGGTAAAAATATTTTTGAAATTATTAAAAATCCTCTGAAATGTAAGTTTTTGAGCTCATTTCACTGAAGTATCCTAAAAGCCCCCTATAAAATCAGTGAGTTCTGTCAGTAAAAAGCTGGTTTTACAGAGTGTCCTGGTTTGAGTGAGAACAGAACTAATTCTGTTCAGTGACTCTACTTTTCAGTTCAGTTCTTCTAACTCACTGCACTGTCTGAAGTTAGCAGCCTGTTTTCACAGACAGTGTCTGCTCCTGGCAGTGATAACACCCTGTGTTTAAAGTTACAGACCAAGTTAGAGTGCAGAGCAAGGCCACTGCTGGATCTTGTGTACCACATTTGGGGATGCAGGAAAGTGAAAGGCAGCACCTGCAGGGAGAACTGAACAGGCCCCAAACTGACCAAGGAGGTATCCACCCATATACGTCATATTCGGTATAAGGCAGAGGGATTTGGAGGGTCTATTGCTTGCTGGCTCGCCCTCTCTCTGGTAGCTCCCAGGTTCACTCTCCCCTCTTGGACCACTTTGCCAGCTTTGCTTGGGTCAGGTCCTCTTTCAGTTCCTTCCTCGGAGCATCCAAGGAGGACTCTGTCTGTTCTGCCTTCAATCCCAATCAGTGTGTTCCTGAATCCAGTACCAGAATCCAGCTCCGGAACACAGCTCCCGTCTGCTGCTGGGCCCAGTCTGGGATTCCCCCAATGCCTGCTCCAAAGCACCAGTGGTGACAGTGATGTAATTACCATCAGGGGGGTTGGGTTCAATACTGGTTTTGTATATATTTGTACATATTCTATT
>JANHFX010027936.1:32037-80583 GCA_027560015.1 Chloroceryle amazona
CACAATAGCAACACACAATGTGGAAAAAAAAAAACCACACACCGAAACCACCACCATTCGCCCCCCCCCCCCCCCGCCCAAAAACCCCAGCCCAAACCCAAGCCACACACAGGCATCTTTAGGTCAGAAAGAAACAAAGCCCTAATCATAGAGTCCAGTTTTCAGAAGTGCTAGAGCTTTAACTGACACAAATAATGAAGCACTTTTGAAAAGTCAGATCCATAAAGAGTTGGTAAAACCTCTCCTTTAACAGATCTCCACCCATTTTGTGTTTTACTTCTGGAATTTACTTGCTTTTAGAATTTCTCTACACTCACTGTTTAAAACTTGGCCCAATCAAATTAGCTATAGGAAAAAGCTGTTAATGTCTGAAGGACACATGTGGGCCCTGAAAACCTGTAGTAAACCTTGGTCCAATTACTAATGAATTCCTAGTTCTCATCCAAGATATAACATCACAGTCCTACATATAACAGAGGCTTCACAGAGGGCTCAAGGTATAAACAGTAGGAGAGCAAGATCTTCCATCTTCTTTTGACGGAAATGGTTTCAAGAAGAGTTTTGGAGAACTCATAGTATTGCCTCCATTGCTATACCCATATAGAGGATAAACCAGAGACTCTGGTGAGCACTGCTAGCAACTCAGCATGTTTAAACATTCTCAATCCATTCAAACACTTAATTTTTCTTCCTTTTGCAACTTAATTCCTGCCCCGTTCCCACAGTCCTACCTATGTCTTTATTAATAAATGATTTTTCAGGAGTTAGTCAACTCATCTAAGGAAGCAATCAGGAAGTTTTATTTGCAGAAGACTGCATTGTGCGTACATGTGCAGTTCATTAATAAAGTCTTGCTTGAAATTTCTCCCATTCTGGACCAGATGCTTAGAAACTGAACAGCTGCCTCTGGCACAGCTACGGGTATTTTGTTTGGCAAGAACCACCACAGACGTCTGAGACCAGACTACATCGTACATCAAATGACTTCACAGACTGTCTTTACAGCAGCATGGAATTAGCCAATAAGTCCTTTCAGACTCCCCTTGCACTTTCAGATACTCCTCTGGATAATTCATACCTATGTGATTGCCCATTTACTTTGCCCTGGGTGAAGTCAGTAGATCGGGAGGACGAGATACTGTCAGCAACTGGGATGCTTTGGTCCATTCTATGGCCTGATGAGAATACTTTAGATGACTTCATTTCAATGGCTATTTAAAAAAGAAAGACAGTTTAGTGAGGAGTTGTCTCTCTACAATTTTACTAGAAACACAGTTAAGTCAGTTACTATTGTGTGAAGGAGACCTTGGGATAGCAGCAGGCTGTGCAGTGCATTATGGCTCACCAGCTGAGCTGAGCCAACCGCAAGCGTGCACACTGCCAGTCCTTTGCAGCTAGAAAGTAAAATGTGCTTGGATCATTTTCAAAACAGCTACCCTCTGCATTTGCAATGGGCTAGGAGCATGCAGACCATCAGTTAACATGTATCTGCTAATGACTAATACCTCATTAAAGCCACAGGAATTGCAAACACTTGCAGTTGTCTCTGCGTATCCGCAGTGACAGGTCACCACTGCTGACAAAATCCAGTATTTTACAGTTCTGTCAGACTTCAGGTCTGATATTTGTTCACTATACTTCACCTTCCAGATGACCTTCCAACCAACATTTCCACGTTTCTATGTTTCTGCCTTGCACTAATGGAGAAGGAATGGACAGTCAGCTGGGAGACACAAGGCTACCAAAATGTGTAAGTCAGTAAGAGCTTAGGGAAAATCCCTAGCTCCATTCCTTCCATGCTTACGACAGTTTGCCATCCTGATTTGCTCTCCCATGCTGATATGGATGCAGATCAGGTCACTTTCAAAACAAGCATCTGGCTGCCTAGTGCATGTTCTGTCAGACATTCAGCATAATAAGTGTAGTAAGATGATCAGGGTTCATCTTTAGTCCACAAGTTTTTTGCTCACAGAAGACAAAAAAAAAAAAAGTAAGGAGGGCCAGAATTACTGATTGTTTACCAAAGTGATAAAAATGGAGGATGGACTCAGACAAAATCAGACCAACTCAAGAACAGCTGAATATATCCAGGCATGGAGAACCTTAAAAGCTTCTCTCATCTTTAGAAAACAAAAGAGCATCAAGGTTTCTTGAGATACAACCTCGATGATGTTCTAACTATTCACAAAGCCATTTTTTAACTTTTGATCTCTTACTATTCATTTCATAACCTGACTGTGTGAAACTGAATCCCAAAATATACATGTGGTGCTGGAAAACACATATTCTGAAGTGAGCAGGTTACTGTTACTGGATAATGACCATCAGACCCACATCAGAACTCAAAAAATTACATATTTATTTCACAGCAAAAATGTTTGACAGGACATGATGAGAGTCTCTAGAAGCAATACAATTATTTTTACACTTTTCTGTTATGTACTGTTCCCTGCTGGATCTTAGAAGGCACTAGAAGAGAAAGGTCTGAATTTCCCTTGTCTTAAATTATTGTCCGTTTAAAAATTACAAAACCCACTGCTTTTTGGAAATCAGGGGATGGCCAAAGACCCTGTCCAATTATCATTATATAGAATACAAGTCCTGGCACTGACAAGAACAATGAAGGGAACCAGCTGTGCAGTCTCTCTTTTGTCTTCTCCTGCTCCTCATTTCTAAATCCCAAAAGGCAAGACAGACAAGTGTGTATTCCACTGGCTACTTGCAAAAACATTAAATGAACCTCTGACAATCTTTCAAGTAGCTCATTGCTGTTTTAAAGCATGGATTAGTGTTAGGAAGAATTGTTCCTGCCACACACCAAAATTAATTGTCTTTTTACATGTACAGTGGATATAAACTTCCAATCTGCAGTATATTCTCACCTCCAAGATTTTTCTACAAGAAGAGAAGAATGTAGTAGTGTTATTAGAATCCACCTGAATATAATTTTGCCTGAAAACAGCTAACAAATGGTTTTAGACAGAGGCTACAAGCAAAGTTCTGACAGTATGAAACACTGACGTTGGCAGGAACTTCTTCAGTATGAAGGCTTTAAGTCAGTAGTCTAAATAAAAAATTAACAACATTTACTTTGACGACTTATGCAGGCGCTCTGTTTAAACTTCCCCACAAATGTCTACAAGCAAACATCAGACATGATCAGCAGCACAGAAAAAGTGACAGAGGATTTCATTGGCAAGATGATATCAAAATGTGGTTCAGAAAGCACGTCAGGCTCCCGGGGACTGCATAATGCCTTAGATATGGTATCCAATTACACCCCAAAACAGCAAATACACCTTCGATACCTGCTTGGCTTAATTTCCTTTATGAAGCATGAGTACGTAAAACTATTTTTTTTTTTTTCCTTCTGTATTGGAAAACTGCCAAGTCAGTTTGCTTTTGGTTAGTTTACAACCTCTGTTGTTCTGAGTTGCTGCCCCTGGCCAGCTAAACCTTCCTGCAGAATGGGCTCAGCTCCACCCAAGGTGCTGCTGAGCAAAGCAAAGCGAGGCTGGAGGACAGCACCTCAGTCCTGCACAGCAGCAAGAACTCAAGTGCCCATCTTGAACAGCAGCTTCATGTGCTACTGTCATACGGCTTTCATTCAGCATGTTCTATTTACCAGCTCTAGGCATTACTCAAGCAAATTCCTGTCTGCGAGACCTTGGTTACTTTTCTCAGAATCCTTTTCATTTCCGCTAGGAAATTTAAAAAAAATAGAAGAGAGAATAAAAAGTATGCTATTCCTTTACTGCTTCAAAGCATATTTTTCAGCAAAGTAAAGGCATGCTTTGTCTGAACTTATTAATAATTCTGTACCGGATATGCTGCAAGATCCTTTATCTAAGGCTGCAGAACATTTTGCCTTAAATCCCTAATTGGAAATGTTAATGAATCCCTGCAAGAAGGTTGAAACTCCCACATCCAAAATTCCATGATCCTGTGGATATCAGAAGTTCAGAAACAAAGTATTTCAGAAGCCCATAACCTTTTAAATTCCATCACATGTTTCTGAGCTCTCAGGTCCAGATGAGTTTGCTTATTTTTCTGTTTAAGTTGGAAGGATGGAATCTTTAGCAGCATCACCCACAATGCAGCTACACAGCCCAGGGCTTCCCATCCTCCACAACCTTTTATGGTTTGAATGCAGTTGCAAATCTAAGCAGATAACTGCAGCTGCCTTCAACTTTAATACAGAGATCTAGGCAACAGAGCCTGCAGGTGCCAGCAGACAGTGATTCATTTAGATCCAAACAAGGGTATATTTGATCGCGTAAGGAGCTGCAGCTCCTTCCCTAGGCAGAGGACATCGTGGGGTGAAATACAATCTACTTTGCGTATTCGAAGCCCTGGGAATGATCCTTGGCCCTTCCACAGGAAGCAAGATGGAGCGAGGCAAGTGAGAGCGCTGGTCTCTGCTGACCACACATTACCTTCTTTCTGTAGCCATTCATTCAGCTTGAGGCAAAAATCCAACTGTGTGCCCCAAGGTCTTGCAGATTGCCCCAGGGTCTACAAATGGAGGGCCCATTCCAAGGCTACATTTGAAAAAAAAAAAAAAAAATTCTACAACACACAGAAGCTAGGCCCTAAACACCTGCCCTGGGCAAGAAAGACAGCAACAGTTAACAACAGCATTCACAGCATATCCTTACATGATGCGGAAATGCAGAGGTTAGAAATGCTGGACCTGCTCTCACCACAAACAGGAGGATGACCACTCGGCAGAGCCTGCAGCTTCTCATCCCTATCATGACAAGAATTGGTATCATTTTCTGGCCTGGAAGAGAAAGAAGAATGCAGGGTGATGAATGCTTTGCAGTATAAAAGTCTGCATGAGAGTAAAATCTAATTTCTTCTGATTGCCTGTAATGACATAGAAGATACTGAAATTATTTTATATTTCATACTGAAAACTAGTGCTAAGGACATATTTTAACTGCATGACTGTAGCTTCCCTAAACCAGCTGATGTTGGACGTACTGGAAATTAACAATTTTTCCTACTGCAATAAAAGAGATGAGGAAAGGAAACCATAACTTCTTGCAGTCTGAAGACTCAAAATACCAAAAGGACACTTAAAGAAAAAGACTGTAGCAATGGACCTGAGAGGTCTTCAAATACTTTGCTCTTTCAAGGATTTAAGATTTGCTCCTGCATATTACAAGGATTTAACTTTACAGAGCAATATACAATACACACTGAAGCCAAAGCAGATAAGCAGAACTATTGATTTCCCAAGTGAGGTGGATCAGTGAGAAACTGAAGTAGCTGAATTTCTATTGCTTAGTAGTAAGCAATAAAACACAGCAGAAGCAAGAGGGGTGTGAAAAACGTGTGAAAAGAAGTTGGCAGGCACAGAAATTTTCCCTGCCCAATACCAGGTTAAGGTAATGAGATTATATTTCTAGTTAGAAAGGATGCAGTCCAAGGAGGTGGTTAATGATTTCACAGCTAAATCAGTTTCTAAGGAAAACAGCTAGCAGAATATTAAGTAGCTCAGTCCCCTTTGAGTGATCTCAGTCAGTGAGTCTTTAAAAGAGGAAGGGGAGGGGGGCAGAGAGAAAAAGAAGAAGAAAAAAAAAAGCAGCTTTCCAGTATTTCCTGGCTTCCTCAGCTCCATACAGCAAGGGCTTGTCCATATAGGGATCCCATGACAATTCATCTGAAGTAACTAGAGCCTTGTCTGCACTGGCAAGTCAAAGAAAAATTAGCATGGAATAGCTGCTACATGTGCAGTGGTTATTCTGCATAATTTTCTGTGTGAATACTTCTATTCATCACTAGAAATTTCCCCTCCCACCCTTTTGAGGTATGAAACAACAACTCAAAGAGATGCATTATAATATCTCCATCAACTGCTTCCTCTTTCATGACGTTTTTAAAATGGAGTATGTTACGTTGAGTTTCACATGAACTTCAAATAAGACAGATAAACTGTCTTAGGTTGTTCCTGGGTAGAAAAGCTGTATATGATGCTAAAAAAAGTCATTTTCCATGCCATTTCATATGATACAAATACAAGCCACTTTAAAGTATGAAATGCATCCAGTTCAGACATTGCTTTCAAATTAAGGCTGCTAAGATACGGTCACTTTTCTTCTCTTCCTCATTTTAATAAATGAATTCCTACTAAAATTAGAACAGCATAAAAATCATCAAAGCTTATAATTTTCTCTTGTAAAATCTAGTTCAAGAATGTCTTAATTAATCTACCGCAGTTTTCTTGCACACAAATAGGTTAGATATAAAATAGAAACTTCTCGTTTGGGATGGTATCTTATGCTTCCTACTTAAGACATGGGAGCATCAAACTCTCATATTATTTTTACCATTTGGCCAGAGCAAGAGGGAAATTGATTTTCACATAGTTTTGCCATGTTAGATTTCTGCTGTTTACATTTTTCCTCCCTAGTTTGCACAGTGAGGCAGCCATAAAGACTGCTTCACACCATCAAACTAACACCTCCCTTAGACGCAAAGCTACCAGAACCAGTGTGGTAGAAAGGGGTTTTTAATTTGTATCCAGCAGTGACCTAAAGCCATCTTGCAGGAGCAGAGGCTGCACAGCTGTTCATATGGAGATTCAGGTTTAGAGTAAATCTGGAACCAGTGTCATTTCAGCATCCTGGCAACATTAAACATACTGCTTGGGTAGATGGTGGTAAAGAGAGGCACGTGATCACTCCTAGAGATTATTTCTGATGTGTTAATGGCAATGCACAACTGTAGTTTTTCTCTCTGTTTATAAAGCAGAAATATAATGCTCAGACACTCCAGTGACAAATAAGATTTATTCCTAAAAATCACTTTCTGAATAGATCTACTTGATGATAAAGGGACTGGAACACCTGCCTTACAAGGATAGGCTGAAAGACCTGGGGCTTTTTAGCCTGGAGAGGAGAAGATTGAGAGGGGATGTAATTAATGTCTATAAATACATAAGGGCTGGGTGTCAAGAAGGCAAGGACAACCTCTTTTCACTTGTGCCTTGGGATAGGGTGAGGGGCAATGGATTCAAGCTCGAGTACACGAAGTTCCACCTCAACGTGAGGAAGAACTTGACTGTAAAGGTTACAGAGCCCTGGAACAGACTCCCCAGAGAGGTTGTGGAGTCTCCTTCTCTGGAGACTTTCAAGACCTGTCTGGATGCATTTCTGAGTGATCTGCCCTAGTTTTGTCCTGCTTTGGCAGGGGGGTTGGACTCAATGATCTTCAGACCCCGAACATTCTGTGATTCTGTGAATAGGCTGTAAGGCAATAGCCAAATCCACAGAATCAGTCCAGGTCTCCTAGCCCACTGAGGGCAAAAGACTGTGCAGGGGAAGTGGGACCTTGGACTTGGTAACACTGACCCCACTGTAAAGTGGCACCATTTGCTTAGTCATATATTAGCCAGTTAGGATTTTTAAGGCCTGCAGCTCTTTCAGAGGAGTGCAGGAAAATGATTAGATAATCACTGAGCTGATATTAATTAGCCGCTGTTTTCTTCTTAAACACAAACACACCCATTTATTAAATATATTAAATGAGGGCTTGCAAAAGCTGTGGCCATTATGATGGTGCAAAAGTTGACCACTCTGAGAAAGGACACAAAGTAAAAACTCCGACTCTGCATTCAGATTATACCAGGAAGAAGTAGCAGGTGCCATTCTCAAACAGATGCCATCTTTTTCCAGGCTAGTACTCAGAAGAAAAATCAAGACTGTGCAAGACAAATTCTGCCCTGGGATAGCCAGCCAATGGATGATTGTTTTGTTTTGTTTGTTTTGATTTTTTTTTTTTTCCTTTGGATGTGTATTTCATACATCTTGCTTTTTTTTTAAAAAAAAACGAGAACTATCCTCTTTTTCTATGCCCAGATCTGGTATGTTACACTTGTCCGTTCTAAGACCCTGGTAACTTAATCATTATAATCCCATCTGAATGGTACAGCTGCCAAAAAGACACATTTGGATGACTCGGTCAGATCATCTGCCTGTGAGAATGTTAATGCCAGGGAACAAACATGGGCAAGATAAAACTGTGGCCACTCCCTATCCCAAACTGTAGACCTCTGTCAGATTCAACTACACCTGGGTAACCACAGCCTAATCCAGTCCACATTGTTTTCTGTAAGGATCTTCTGCTGTAAAATGGAGAATAAATGTATTTTAAAAAATAGAAAATATCAACATGAAAGCAAAGACAGGCAGGGTGGATGACATGGAACAGTTTTCAGGACTGATGTGTTCTTCTAAGAACCACCCCTACATTCTAACTTCATTACACCGTTGTATTTCAGGTTATCCATTTATTTTAATGTACTTCAGTCTATCAATACTGTGACTTTTGAGTACTAACAGCTGTACTTTGTTAGAGTGACTTGTAGTCTCTCAGCTTCAGTATCTGCAGAAATAAAAACATTAAATGCCTATATTCAAAACTACCTGGATTTGATCAAGTCCAAAACTGAAAAGTAAAAAATAATTTGAGATCTCATTGGTATTGTACTTCTTTGGTCAGGACAGTGAAAAGGAGAAGTCTCATCTCAGAAATTAAATGATTAAGATCTATTTGTTCTAACAGAAGACAGAGCATATTCAAGAAGCTCTATACTGGAGGATTTCTTTATTTGATTTACAATGCAGCCTTACAGCTCTGACCTCAATCACACCAAGAGCAAGGTGTTACAGAACCTTCCTTCTACTGGAAAATTATTTATTCCAAATCAGGAAATCCAACCTAGCGAGATTTTGGTCTTCCCATTTTCTTTTGAATCTGTCCTCTTATTGTGGGGTAGCAAATGCAGGCAGGGAAGGTTTATTTATCAGGCATTGTTAGTTTTTTTTTTTTGTTTTTTTTTTGGGGGGGGTTTCTTTGTGTGTTTTTTGCTTTTAAAGGATCTTAAAAAAAAATCCATCTTAGTCTCATTTGTTTGGACTTACATTAAGTACACAGTTCTGTGATGACCTGGTGTCACAGGTCTCTGGAGAGGCTCATCCATGCTCTGATGGACACCAGGAAACAGCTTCTTCTTGGTTTTTGGAGTATGAGTCATTATCTGATACACAGGAAATAAAGAAGTGGAAAAAAGAAAAAAAAAAAAAAAAAGAGAATGTAGTGGAAAGACAGTTAACTGGAGCGATAGAGAAAATTCCATAGAAATTTTCTCTATGAAAATGACTTTATGCATGAGAAACTAAGTTGCATTCTGGTGTCACCAGATGAAATTGCCTGAAACCACTGTAGGCTGTTCTGTAACATCTTATCTCAGGTCACATTCCCATCATCATTGGTAGGCCTATCCAGAAGGTCTACAGTCACATTTGGCTCAGATTAGTCACAGCACACTAAATGGCATTCATGTAAGCTTTACGCTTTTTTACTTAATGGGCTTTTGCTGCTTGAGGTAGGACATGCAATACTTGATCTGGCCTAACGCCTGCAGAAGCGGTTAACTTTTCAACTTTTCTTTTTTTCAAAATAATTTCAGACCAGCAGAGTGTTGAAGTATTAAAGCAAAGGGCTAAGCAAGTTATGTGCTCCCAGAGTCACTGATGGAGCACTAGAACCCTAAGGCTTAGCTTATTATTAAGCCACAGCCTGACCACCTCCGGTGAAAGGATAGTTATTTTTATCAAACTTATTTTACTTCTTCTGAATAGCAGGTAATAAAAGGGACTGTGAAAGATCTGGACTGCTACGTAGGTAAGAATCCAGTTCTTTGAACAATAAACTGAAGTAAAGACTTAAGAATATGATGAAACCACTGATACTAAACAATCCAGCAGATAAATTTATTTCAAGACCCTAAGGAGTAGTACTCACTCCCAAGTATTCAGTTGTTAGCAGTTTCTCTCCTGCAAGCTCTCCCAGTTGAGGTTGCAAAATCTCATCTTTGTCCAGATCAGCCTCCATGATGTTGTGGTCCTCCTGCAACAGCAACACACATGTTATTTGAGCCCACATTCCAAGAAGTTTTCTTTTCAAATCTAGTTCTCGTTTCAGTACTCACTAAGATTTGTAGTGTCCAGCTAAATGACTGTTAGTACTGCCCATATAAATGGTAACGTACAAGAATTTTCCACCGAAAGAACAGACACCTAAAGACAAACTCTTAGATTACCCAATAATATGGATGCTTGGATAGTACTCTACAAAGTAAACAGCATGAGGTAAAAACCACTGTAAGCATGTGCTGGGAAGGTATTTCCTACAATGGAAATGGCTGACTGATTCCATTCTCCGTGTGGTGCAAAATAATGAGACTACCACCACTCAGAAGAAGTTGGTGTCAGCTTCTCAGACACTCTACAGGCTTGCCTTTTTTCAAGTTCAATGACCTCTGTACCAAATGGCTTAAAACCTATAATTTCTGTTTTGATTTAATTGTGCTCATTGCCCATCACCTTCTTATTCTCAGGCATCAAGCACATATAAAAAAGTACAGACACAAAGGGCTCAGTTCAGTAGCCCACAGCGCCATCCAGTTCTACTTTGAAATATCCTGCCAGGTCTTCCATTGTGGCTCTAAAGGGGCACAAGCTTCCCACAGGTCCCAAGTCACCTTGTGCAGGTGCTTCAGATGCTGTAGTTAATCTTAAGAGACATTAGATGCCTGTGTGTTGAGCAGCTGAAGCAGTTACAGAAATATGGACAATAATCCACACAATGTTCTAAGATTTTGAGTAAAATTTTCCAAAAATTTATTTGCTTATGTATGGATTTAATCAAAAAACTATTTATTCTCTAAATGCTTTGAAGACACCAGATTAATAATCCTTTTCATCCACCTAAAGATGTATTCTTTAGACAGGCATAAAAGGTAAGGCTGAATAGGACCTCAGGAACATGTTCAATCTGCCTTTCTCTCCAAGGCAAGATAAGTTACAATCAGCTCTCAATTACCTAGGAACCTGAGAAGGTGTGAAAATTATCCCTTATCATCATTATCAAGCAAAACAACCTCCCTGAAAACACACTCCAAACTCCATAATATATTGTATTTAAAAAAAGAGGAAAAAAAAAAGTTTTAAACATGAGCTTTGTAATGGTGGAATTTCTTGTATAAGGTATGTTAATGCAGCATCAAAATCTAACAGTTTTCTTCCAGCATGCTTTACAGAAGACTGCCTACATTGTGCCTGGGTGGAGTATTACATGTTACAGTCAGGACATCACCCCACTCTTTCCCCCAGCTCTCTGCATACAAGATGTATACAACTTCTCCTCATAGACCACCTTGGTTTCCCCAGGTTTCCCCTCTTCCAGTATCCTGGTTGAAATATCCTGTCAGGCAGAAAATGCCAGTTTCTGATTTCTGGGAAGTACCTCTCCTTGCCAACCTTGCTCCCTGATGTTATTTATCATACCAGGCAACTGAGCCCAAGCCATGTCCTTCCTCTGCCTCCTGGTACAGAAAAAAAACTTTGACAGATGTGCCATCATTTTACCACTGAAAATACCCAACTGGTGCCCTGTTCAGCACTGCTCACAGGCTACCGTAGATGTTGTCAGCAAAGTCCTTCAACATAATGGGCTGAAGTCCTGCAATGAGGTCCATGATTAAGCTCTCTTTCTTTTGATGTGCTCTCTAGCTGAAGTGTATTTTCACACTGCTGCAGTTTACTGATTTTATTGCCAGGTGACGGGTGACGGAGAACCAGAGGGTGTCTGATAAATTGTCACTGTACAGTTATCTAACATGGCTCAAGTTTGTAACTAAACTTTTGAATTAGACCTATGATATCACATACTCACTTTACAAGGAGCATTTAAAGATGGTCCAAGTCAACTTAGAAGCAAATGTAAAGATCAAATACTGAAGTTAGCATTTAACAGAATATCCAGAAAATATGCACTGTGACTGTGGGTGCCAGCACACCCCAGATGGATAACAAAGATGGGTATGTACTCTAGAAGCCAGCGCATCCTGAGCTCTATACTAGTTCATTTAAAGCTCAGCAGACAAACCCAGCAGCCAATTTATTTCCGAGTAACCAGTATACACATAGATATTTTTATTCAGTTCATATGCTCTAGTGTCATACATTGCAGACTCTTAAAATTCTGAGTGTGTGATTCCTTTAGAAATCCCAGAATTATCCTCCAAACAGGATCAACTGCGTCTTGGTGGCAGCATTTAGGAGAAAGCAGTCACTACCACAAGCTCTGCTCAAAGCCAAGAGAGAATTCAACAACTCTAAATTGAACACAGATAAAAGCAAAAGGTAATAGTAACAGCATGGGGAACCTCCGCATGCTCTTGGAAACAATAAAAGCTGGAAAAAACCCTGCAAATTAATTCTGCATAAGAGTGCCTTTTGTTGTTTCTTAAATTGTGAAGGTTTAAATACTGGTACGGAGTGGATCAGCAACACGCGGTATCAGTAAGCATCCTGAATGCACGTCACTAAACTGGCAATATATGGACATATGTTGTGAAATACATTCAGTCTGGCGTAGTTTAAAAGTTACATAAAGGCAGGACTTCTGATAAACTTTTCCAAAACTTTCTGTTGCCAGATCACAACATCAGATATTATCACAGAACCCCATCAAAGGACAATAACTCACTGCATTTCCAAAATACAAAAGGGCTCCAAGCACTGTGGCAGTGAGTCAACACAATCTTTGCTTATTTAACACAGTAACAATATTATGCATTTTGTGTAGCATTTTGCAGCCATGCTGTTTGTAAACTATATTTTCTAGACAGTGAGACTAGGAAACCAGGCGTCCTTGCAGCAGAACAAAATTACAGTTCCCAGCAGCAATAAGGATTGAAAATGTTCCACAATTAGTTACACTAGAAACAGTTTTAAAATTGACTTCATGAGAGTTTTTCTTTTTAATATAATGGCAAAAAAACCCTGGAATCAGACACTTGCCTGTTTCAAAAGCCTACTGCTGTTTTTCAGTCAAGTAACCAGATGTACCAGAAGACCATTTTAATCATATGATGGTTCAGTGGTAAAAATGCATTTTGGAATTCTCTCACCTAGAGCCTTGGTTGGGATTGTGAGCAGCAGCAACTGGTCTAGGGGGTATGACCACATAAGAGAATTTACCTTCCTTTCATTCCCAAGATCAGGTAAAGTAATGGAAGCGTTCAACACTGTCATGCAATTCACCACCACACCTGAAGCTCCTTATCTCTGTGCTTTCCCAACAGAACACAGTACCCTTCAAAACTGTACACTGGTGTTTAAGGAAAACTATCATCACCCTGGATTCTCATGATATACCTAAGACACCAAAGCCTTGCAGCAACAGATAAAGGGTGTTAAAGCAGCATATTAAACAAAGGGAAGTTATAATGATTAATCCCCAGAAAAACACCTATTGAACAATAAGCATTGATTTTGGATGGGAGGAGTGGAAAGATTACTGAAAACTCTCTTCAGGACTACAGGAAGTGAAAAAATGATAATAAACTAACCCTATTATTTAAAAAAACAGTCTACTGTACCCCCTTAGAGCAGAAGGGGGAAAACTGATTGTTAAATAAAATTACTGTGTAGCTCTAAACTTAGAATTTCCACATAGCTTTAAATTTAGGCAATGTAACCAGGGTAATTAGTTCACGTGTTCACCACCTATGGTGCCACAATACAGAAACTAGATAAATAATGCAACCAGTGCAAAACTCCCCTGGACACTGCCAAGTGAAGGCTGGATCCTGCAAGGGGCGGCACCCCACGGCAGCTGAGAGCATACCACACCTGATGCAGTCAGGACACCTACATTCTTCTCTACTTTCAAAACATAAAAGGCTCAACATGCACTTGAAAATGCACTTGGACACCCTGCAGTAACAGGGTAAGTTTTAGACTGTAGCACATTTGTCACTACTCACTAACATTTGTGTTTATGTGCAGCGAGCCAGTAGGATGTGGATGCAACTGACTTGGTAAGTTTTATGTGGTTTATTCTTTGTTGGTTCAGGACGAAAACTTACCATTTGTCTAAAAACTAGTTTTTCAGTAAATATGTTCTCCGGTAACAAAATAAAAACAAAATAAAAGAGAAGGACTTCAAATGAAGAAAAGGTAGTGGAAACATCAAATTTTGTCAATGCAAAAATAATTAAATAACTCCCCCCACACACACAAACCAATCAATCAATCAACACACACAGAGAAAAAACAACCCTACAACAAAACCAAACATACACCCCCACAAAAAGAACAAAATATAAAATTGCACACACCAACCAAACAAACAAACAAAAAAACCCAGCAAAAAACAAAGTCTGTTTTATTGACACAAATATTTTCTGTCTAGAAGGCTACAGATTTTTCTAAAAGGTGCCAGAAGGCCTTTACACTTACTTCCTCATCGTCCTCTTCCTCTTCATCATCAGACACAATACTATCATTTAACGGCTCCTCTGGAAAGAAGCAAAAGAAAATGGTGTAAAAATACATGTACAACTTAACAGAATTGCTAGTTATGGCCCCTCTTCTACAAGAGTAAGATTTGGCTTGTTTTTCATATAGACATCCTATTCCTTTTATGACAACTATTGAAATTCTTTGCTCCTCTAAAGCATTCTAGAAATCACTGAAATCAATATTCTGGAAAATGGCAGGAACAGAAGCACTTTGGAATAGTTATTTCTCATAAATCCCACTATGATGTCTCAGTATATTTTTCAACAAGATTTGAATGGAAGTCTATGCACTTGCAAGGTTGTCTACTTTTTAACTAATTTTTAATAAAAGACTCTACTTCTCCCTACAAACATGTCAATATTATACTGCTTTTATACATAATAAAATAGTACCCATGTATAATACTTACCATAACTTTTGGACAAACTTATTTCCTTAGAAAAAAGCAGCCAGGTTTATGCTGGAAATTTGGATGCTTAACTTTTACTCACCAGTCAGACAAAACCATTGGAAATACCATTCACAGGTAGGAGTGATTCCATAGCCACGATGAACAACTATTGCATAGTGGCAATACAGTGCTTAGATACTTTATTGTTACTTTACAAGCTAGAACTGCAAGACATGCTCTTTCATGGTATTTCCAGACACCAAAGGAAGCAGTCAAACTTGTTCTAGTTTTACTGTGCAGAAAGAATTAGTCAGAATTCACCTCATTTTCATGATTTGCTTTATCTTTCTTCAGCTTTCCTCTCAGCCCCAGGGAACAGAAAATATGATAAATATTCCACCTCCTTGTATTTGTCTGTATTAATAAACACAGCATCTACAACTCCTGGGACCCATCAACATGCTCGCCAATAAAGGACAGTCTCTGCCCCCTGTTCGGGGAAACCATTTCAGCTAACAAAGTCACACTCCTCAACAGAGGACAAGATGAGCAGAGACAGACTTAGTCCCTAAATCCTGCTTTACACGTTGTATCTCACCTGTTTATTTTTGCAGTTAACAGCAGTCTCTCATTACTGGGAGACCACTGGCATGAAAGAAAACAGTCAAGGTCATTCTATTTACAGTCCCAAAACTTTGGAATTGAGTCCTATTCAGTCTTTTATTTCTTCTTTATAATTGTAACACAAAAGGAAATTTAAAAATACATCTGACATTCAAATCCTGACATTCACTATTCACCCTCTCTCAGACCATCACACTATTGTTATTCTTTGAGAGTTTCAATGCCAAGTAAAAACATGAGCTTTCTTATGGCTTTTGTGAAAGATTTACAGCTCAGATAGCTGCATCTGTTCTTCTGACCTGAATTGAGCTGCTTGATAATAAATTCAATCTGTTGGATCATCTCTGCATTTCCTTCCTTGATAAAGCAGTGCAGAATTTCTTCCATTCCCTGCATGTAGTGGAAAACATTTCTAGATTAGTATTTCATGTGACAGAGTTTTGTTAGCTAAAATGTCGTTTTTTTCTGTCAGGAAAAACAGAGGCAGTATGAAACAAACCACTGTGTCCAGGTCTCAGCGTTTCATTTTGTCCATGCACTTCCCGAAGACAAAAGAAACACTCTGTCTAGATTGCTTCGAGGTTTAAATACAGAAGTATCCAGGATGAACAGCATGTTATTACAACATACCTGCTGCTTCTGCCTTCTGATCTCAGTACACAGTAATCAACAGAAAAGGGGAAATTTACATTCACAGGAACAACAGTGCAAGGTTCAGAGAGGGAAAGCAAAAAGCAGGACCAACTCTGGCCTTCTCTAAAACCCAGTTTCTCTCTTTGTGGCTCCTTACAGACTTGTGCTCCTTACAGATGTTGTGTCTCTAATCATTTAGCACCTTCATAGCTGCCTGAATATCAAAGGTGGAGGGCCTCTTGTGAATTCCCTTCTCAAAATACCACAGCTCCTACCTCACAATCTTGCTGTATGCTGCTCAACGGGTACCTGTTTGCCTGCCATGTTTGAGAGAGGTGTTGACCTTTGTGCTATGCAAAGCAGCACTTCTTACCATTGCTCTGGCTTCTTCTCGGACAGAAGGGATTGCAAGAATGCTATACAGTGCTCCATTCACATAGGGTTGTATCTAAGAGGAAGAAATAGTTATGTCACTAAGAAAAACTCTTAAATTTACCCCAGCTGACTGTAAACAAAACTTAAGACTGAAGGTGCAAAACACCTATGTTCTGAGAGCCTGAACTATGTTCAGAGAGTTTAGTCAGGGTAGCCTGCACTTGCAAAAATTTCCACTTGGGAAGCAGTGAAGTTTTAGGATGCAAATACACTCTGATAGGGTTGGTCTGAATCAGTACTGCTGCACACAGATTTCCCCTCTACCTCTTAGGAAAAGATATTTGTGCAAATTGACCTGGCCTTACAAAAAAGAAAAAGAAAAAAGAAAAAAAGAGAAAAAAGAAGTTTCTTTCTGATAAACACTAACTAGTGGCAGTACGAAAACCAGAACAAAGAACAGGGACAAGACTCTGCCAGCAAGAGCTCAAGACAAGCTTCAAGCATAGTGGCCTTGCACGTGATGATAAAAGCTGTAGCAGCTTCAAACATCCTCTCACCCTGATGCCTGTTACTGTCCCTTAGCAGAGGAATAATAACAGCTAGCATGAAAGCTATGCATTATGGCTAGTGAAGACCACCAGATCTGTCAAGCTAGGTTTATCAGCACTTATGTGACCCTTTGCATTGGCCAGTTACTGTTGGAGCACTAAGATTTCCAGTCATCATCCATCTATACACTTGGAAAACTGAACAATGAGCTAGGCTGGAAGCAGGGCAAGCAAGGAAAGATATAGGATTGGGATTTACACAAGGATTCTACAGCTTCTCAGAAAGCTCTCCTGGCACCCAAGGCATTGTCCTCTACCTTTGACTTTGGTAACAAGACTTCTATCAGCTGCACTGGTGCAAACTAGGCTGTAAGAATGCATCCTCTGAGAGAAACTTCAAGGCCATTCTAAGGCATAGACTTCAACAGTACGATAGCATTTTCCAAATACTTCAGTCCAGGGACGGGGATGTTATTTGGTATTAGTGTGTATTATATTAACTCCTATCATTCATGAAAACAAAGCTAGTGAAACGGTACAATAAAGGTATGCCAAGTTTCATCTCAATCAAAACAGCACTAGTAAAGAACTGATCTACATCTTTGAATGAATTAATAAAATGCAGAGTAAAGGCTTCATTCAATTCTAGCCTTGATTTTCAGTTTAAGCAATAAACAAAAAAAAAGATAATACAATCATGGTATATAACCATGAGACATCAGAGTTTGCATTTCATTGCACCTTGCATAATCAAAGATTAGAATACCCTGGTAAAATTTCTGCCTCTCTATGATTAGCCAGAAGGCCAATCGCATCCTGGGCTGCATCAAAAGAGGTGTGGCCAGCAGATGAAGAGAGGTGATTCTGCCCCTCTACTCTGCCCTGGTGAGTACTGGTGGAGTACTGCAGCCAGCTCTGGAGCGCCCAGCACAAGAGGATGTAGACAAATCAGAGCATGTCCAGAGGAGGGCCACCAAAATTACCAGGGGAATGGAGCATCTCTCGTGTGAAGACAGGCTGAGGGAGTTGGGGCTGTTCAGCCTGGAGAAGAGAAGGCTCCGGAGGGACCTTACAGTGACCTTCCAGTACCTGAAGGGGGCCTACATGAAGGTGGGGGAATGTCTATTCAAAAGGGTTTGTAATGATAGGACGAGAAGCAACGGTTTTAAGCTAGGAAAGAATAACACTGGATATTAGAAAAAAGTTCTTTAATATGAGGGTGATAGATCACTGGCATGGGCTACCCAGAGAGGTGGTGGAGGCCCCATCCCTGGAATCATTCAAGGTCAGGCTTGATGGGGCTCTGAGCAACCTGCCCTAGATAGAGATGTCCCTGCTTGGGTAGGGAGGTTGGACCAGATGACCTCTAGAGGTCCCTTCCAGCCTAAAACATTCTATGATTTCAATGTTCTACAATATTTGCCTTCATTTCCTCCTGCCTTGAATTTCAATCCCTCTGCAGAGACAGCTGACGCAATACTTTGTATAGCAGACAGCAGATAACAGGGTGATGTGTTGAACAGCATTAAGTAGAAATAACTAATAATTTTTAGCATTTTCCTCTGAGGTAGTTTAATTTAGCATCTAAGATGCAAGCGTGTCTAGAAATAGAAAAGAACCTTAAACCATGAAAGGGTTAAGTGGCAGATTAATTGGTAGACAAAAAGATATTAGGGTCTGAATATCACAAGTGTACCACTTTCTTATAATATTTCTTAAAACTACTCCTAGCAAATTTGCTTCTTTGCACCTGATGTTTTGCATAACAGCTTGCATCACACATTGTTCATCTAATGAACTAGCAAAGCTTGAGATGATTTGCTGTGAAATGACATTTAAACAGCATCAGGAACTGTAATCAAGGCAGCACATGGACTGCATGATAACTATGCATCTAAAAGAGTTTCATTCTTAGCTGCCAACATTTGTTAAAGGAAGAAATGATTATGTCTAGAAAGACCAGTGCCCAACAACAACAAAAAAAATCACATAATTTTGAATTTTAGGAAAATTTCAATCAACTTAATTACACAAGGTCTAACAAGAGAAACAAAACAAATTTACTTTTTCCCATTTCTTCCTTTCTTGCTTTCTATATCTTTAATTTTTCTTTCCACCTTTTCCTTCACCCAAAGGTAAGGAATGAATACCTCATGATTCTCATGGCCAAGAAGATCAGAGAGAACTTTGAGCACGTGGTTTGCAATCCTTGCACACATTTTCTTCCCTGAAAAGGGAAAAAACATAAATATGCTTGGAAAAAGGTAACAGATCAGAGCAGGGCGCTTACTTCTTAAAATCAGTACTAAATATAATTTACACAGAGCAATGCTGTTCCTTGTCCCTCCCAAATGCTGCTCTGCATAATTGAGCCGAAATCAGTGCAGATACTCTGGATTTATACAGTTGTAATCTTTGACAGAATGCAACACTGAGGGTTTAAGAAAAAAATAAATCAGCAAAGATATTATTTTGCTTATGGCAAGCAGTTGATTTTCCACCCTTACCTTACTTTCCTTTTTAAAAAGAAACTTACTTTAAGCTTCCTTGAGGTCTCTTGAACATAGATAGGACTGTATTTTCTTGAGGGGAATGTCTGCATTAGGTGAAGCATTTAAATATTTCACTCCCCAAGGTAAAGGTTAAGCTCCTTGCCATTACTGATCACTTCAGTTCTGAATTATACAAACAGATCCCTCACAGAAATAAAAAGCATCCTTTGAAAAATGGGTCTGGGACAAAGGAACGGCATTTTTCATGTACGGATATGAAAAAAGAGTCAAATCTTAGAGGGTTCTATTGATAACCATTTTATTTATTTGATTTTGGTCAAGCTAACTCCCATAGTTGGGCTTCTTGGGAAAGAGATCCGGTCAAAAGCATTGGTTATAACACTAAAATATCTTTGGTTATGCGAGTCCCTGCTGATTACAGCCACTTGAAAGAATCCCGGTATATCAGAAAAAAGGACTCGCAACCTTCCCCATCTATTCCTCGGAATAAGGTTGTAATTCAGAATGTAAGACACCTGCACTCCGCAAACAAAGATTCATGAGCAAGGCAACAGAATACTCCAGCGTGTAATCAGACAGGCAATCTGTATCTGTTAGAACATCAACCAGCCAGAAAATGAGCCCATCTTTGATCATTGCCGACTGCAGTGCACGCCTAGGATTAAAAAACAGAGACCACAAAAATCAGATCACATCATAAATAGCTAAAATTATAGCCAATATAAGCACATTAAAGCACTGTTTCAACTACTTGCTATACGCTAGTCTGCCAACAACAAAAATGCCCTACCTACCCATTTTGGCAGAATCAAACTCAAGGATTAACAAAGCCTGAAGATAGAAGATGTAGATTCCCATAGGATTAGAGGACTAAAATGTTGTTCGGTGAGTTGGGTTTTTGTGTGCTTTGGTTTGGTTTCTTTTTTTAAATCTGCAAACTCCTGAGGTGATTTTCTTCATTGTTTTCCAAGCCTTCTAATTCCATCTAAAATTGCATTTTCGATTGTCTTACAATTGGTAAAAACCAGCCAGCTACACACAACAGACCCATAAAACACTTTAATTACTATTTCTGCCATAGGGAGCTATAGCACTAATACCACTTTTGTACTGTTGACTTGATGAATGAGATTTTTTGCTTAAATCTATTTGCTCTTTTTTTCTAAAGATTCTTAAATCATGTATTCTTTTAACTCAACCTGTAGTTACCCTCAAAGAGTGTACTGAAAAATGTGCCAAGTGGTCAACTGTGATCTCCTAAAACAGAAATTCCTCACTTTACAATACAAAAAAGCAGCATATACTGGTAGAAAGGTCTTACTGAAGAATACCATTTTAAATCATACTATTTCCAACAGGCAGAAAGCCTAAATCACAAAGATCAAAGCAGGTATTTTCCTAGTCTTAGTACTTGGGAGCTGGACTAGAAACACAGAAGCATAGAAATGTCTGGGTTGGAAGGGACCTCTGGAGGTCATCTGGTCCAGTCCCCCTGCTGAGAGCAGGGACATCCTCAGCTAGAGCAGGTTGCTCAGGGCTCTGTCAAGCCCCACCTTAAATGTCTCCAGGGATGGGGCCTCAACCACCTCCCTGGGCAACCTGTTCCAGTGCTCCACCACCCTCATGGTAAAGAACTTCCTCCTTATTTCTAATCTAAATCCACTCTGAAAGCTCATACACCTCCTCCATTCTGGATCTTGCAGTAGGTCTATAGCATGGATTGACTAAAATAAGGAAACATCTGATCACACATTAGAAAAAAAAAACAACTTTCTATGAGATTAACTGTTACTATTTAGAAAGTTTTCAGTAGCTAAGTGCCTAGTCCTGAAAATTCAAACCAACTTGACTATCAACAACTGCTTTAATAGAAAAATAATTTTCTCCAAGACTGGTTTAGGTTTTCAAGTAGTAGGGTATGAAGATTTATTCTCTTTTATCTCAAATATGTATAAGGTATCATGCCAGGAAGCAGCCCAGAATTTTACCCAAAGCACATTTACATGGGCTTCATCCATCCAGTTCTAAATGGGGCAAATCCTCAGCAGCACTCATTCTTCAACAATCCCAATCAAACAAATAGCAAAACTCCCAATGACCACAGCCTTAATTTAGAAGAAATATGAATAAAAATAACAAGAATTAAACATATCCATCTACCTCCTTACATTTAGTTAATTTAGGGCTGAATATTCCTCCTGTGTCCTGTGAAAACTGAGTTCCTAGATCATATTTATTTGATAAATGGGAGCAATATCACGCCCTTTACTGCTTTTACATGTCATTTCTTTTGTGGTGGTCATCCGAGTCAAACTGCTAATGCCAAAGGTAAGAAACAAGTCAGCCTATGCATAGAGAGCTCCAGGAAAGAGGATCAACAGGATGAGGATGAAATCCCTGAAAAATGTTTGCAGAAAGGATAATGAAAACCTTGTGCTTTGGAATGTAACACAACTCTTTTTCTATGTAGGATCTTCAGAACTTTCTGCATTAGGATTTTAACTTTGTTCAGTTAAAGGGTACATATAAAGCACGCAGATATATGGTAGGTGTACATCTACTTGATTCTTGACAGCTGGTAGGAAGTCAGGTTAATTCAGTCAGCAAAACTGAGTTCACCTCCATAATAAATGACACTGCTTTCATCAGTCATCAGAGGTTCTGATGATTGTTATGAGAAAGTCAAGTGCTCTTCTTTCCTCCCTGAATAGAGCCTAACTAGCCTGCATTTCCTCTCCTGCTGTCACCACTGTGCTGTGTTTTCATCACCTGAGGCTGAATTTCTGCAGAGCCCCCAGAACATTCTCCCATGTAAGGGAATCCTTGTCTTCAGCTTTCAGTCTCTCCTCCAGCATTTGCAGCAACATTGGGTTCTGAGAAAGGTAGACACGACCTAGTGCAAAAAGCGATGAAAGAACAGATGCTGAGATATCAGCTTATGACAGAAAAGCTCCCTCTCCTTGGAAAAGTAAGCAGGATTGACCTCAGTTTCTTCTTGATAAGCCACAATCTTGTGCCAACACACAAACAAACCTGCACAAATGAGTTCTCTAGCAGACCGGTTGCATTCAATCCAGGCACTTGGGGCATTAGAGGCCCCCACTTGCCATCCTAGTACCACACAGAATCCACTATGCCTCTTTCAGTACATGCCTTCAGATCTATCATTGTTTTGTATTCTCTAGGGAGAGAACAGAGGTGTAAAGAGCTCAGGAAAGTTCGATGCCCTATCGCGATTGACTTTAAAGGAGATTTCAGTTCCTAGCCATAGTTAGCTCCTTAAGCAGCACCAAGCCAAGGGCTAATTTGGGACAGGCAGAGATAAAAAGCTGCACATGTATGCAACCAAACAGCAGTGATGCACAGATTTATTTGGGAGAGGACCAGGAACCAGGAAGATGCAAGAGCAGCTGCACTAACTACTGTTGCACAGCACTGGTAGCAGGTCTGCCTACAGATCCTTTAATTAATGGGGGGATTTTTCTTTTTTTTTTCTTTTAAATCTTGTGAAGAGACTGAAGACTGTATTAAAGGCAGCACCTGGATAAGTTCCCACATAGACCACAAGAGTCATAAAAAGAAGTCAGAAATGGTGAATATACAGTCAAAATGAAAACTTCCATGTTACCAAAACAGTATTTTGAATGCATGTAACAAAAGACAGCGAATCCCCAGGAAAAGGGAGAACATAAGGCTCCAAATGTCCACATGCAGTGACATGCAAGTGTGCATTATATGAATATGCTGTCTTTTGGTCTTTGGCAACAAATGTCTTACCTTCTGCTAGTGAAGCAAAAGCATTGATGAGCCTTGCCATATACTGTCTGACCACCTCACTCTTAGAATGCAATAATTTGAGGACACTTCTCTGAAAAAGAAAGCAAAGATTAATAAAAACTCACCAAAGCAGGAAAAAACAAAGTTAGTCTTCTACAATGCTTTAAAAGCTGCACTGACTTTTCACGGCAAACTTTCAATGCATATTGATATCTTAAAGTCACTATGATTTAAAATTTCTGAGTTTCTTATTTTAAGGGCAGGGGGCTGAGGGAGAGTTGAAAAATAAACAAATGAGCAAATACAAGCTCCTTAGCTCCGTCTGTTAAAACACCATTAAGCTGTGTGGTATAGGGTGAGAATTGTAATGAACCAACACAATCATCAGATAAAGCTAGTATCTAAAATTAATACCTAGTGACCAAAAAAAAAAATTAAAAAAAAATCTGTTAATTTTGTTGATGAACATAAATGTAGCAATGGTACCTGAATAGGAATGCTTTTGTTTGACAACTAAGAGTATGGGAAAGTAGCTCAGTAATGTACTGAGAGCTCCACATTGCAAATCAGTTTAGATCTGTTTTACTTCAGGCATTACTTATACATAATTTTCCTCAGTGAAATTTACAGGGAAAAAAACAGATCGTTGATTTAATAATCCTTTTTTTCTAGCGAAGTTACTGTTGCAATGACAATGGAGGCCACAACATAACAAGTAGGCCCACTGCTTCAAACAATGGGGGAACAAAACTAGGCACAAAATGCAGGATTACAAAATGAAAACCGTTGCCCTTTTGTTAGCAGTAGTATTGGATTATCAGTGACTGAAGCAACCTTTCAAAACCAACACACCAGCAATTCCCCTTTCTAAAGAAAGGTATCAATCCATTCCAAACTCATGGAAATCCTGTTGAACAGGTTATTACAAATGCATAATCAGTCCATAGAGGTACTGAGATTGAAGTCCTAATTTAGTTCATAACCTAGGCCAGTAAATTGATTGAAAGTATTATCTAACAATACATAATCACTCAAAAAGAAACATCGGATCTGATAAACAGAGCTAACTCCTAAGTACAGGGCTCAGTGGCTTCTGTTCAACTCATGGATATCAAGCACCAGGAGAGGTGACAAACTTCCACTTGTCTAAAAGAACTTTATCTATACTGAGAGCCCTTGTAATGCAAAGCCTTGCCCAAATGCATTAGTTAAAGGTATTGCAAGATTTTGGCACTACCACCTTTTTTTTTTCTTTGTAGAGAGTGATAAATTTTTCCAATCAGCACTTTATAGAAACAAATGAGTGATAGCACATACAAGTTGGAGGAAAACCTTTTCCAGCTGACCTGACAGTTGCTGTGGCAGTCTAGAAGGTCATTACTGATGTAGGCTTGCAGGACAGTGTCTCTCTGTTCTCCAGGATATGATGTTGTCAAGCGCTATAATCAGTAACAACATAAATAAACCAGTTAAATAAGTAAATGGTAATGTGAATTGATGACCGCTGAAGATTTTAAAGGTGCTGATATCCCATAGCTGAGAAACCTCTTATGAGGAGAAGGAATTCAACCTCAGTGATCTAAGGAAAAGAGATTAAATAAACTAACCTGACCTCAGCTCAGTGACCCATTACAAAACTGTTACCTGGGAGCTGTGATCACTGTCCCTACAGGAAGGATACAGCACTAGTCCTCATAAAGTTAAAATGCCCCTCTAATAGCTACAGAGGTGGTGCTTTCCTAAAACATCTGAGACAGAATACAGGGCTAGAAAAAACACTGGTCAGACCCAACAGACTTTTTTTTTAGTGTGAGAATGGACACTGAAGCATGACCAGAATTCCCCTATTATCATCTTTCATGTTTGCCGCTTTAAGCCCATCAGCTCCCTTTTCAGAATGAAAATGGAACTTCCTGTTGTCACCTTTAATTTTTCTGAAATATCATTACATGATCCAGTCAACCAGAAGGTAGGCTCTTGTAGAATATTTTGATTATAAAGGAAATCTGGTGTTAAAGGCAGGTATTTCGTAGATACAGCAATATTTATATAAAACTAAAATAGAGCAATACATGGAAAAAGGAACTGCCTAAAACAACAACAATTTATTTGAAAACACATTAGAAATTACTTCCACTGAAGATCTTGGGAATTCCCATCTGGCTGTTATCAGGTGAGGTGGACACTGCTACAAATAGATACCTACAGCCTGGGCATTCTTCATCAAGAGCCTCAAGCAAGCTTCACTGACAAAGAGAGAAGTCACCTGTAATAATATGCTGATCACCAAAACAATCATCTTGCTTGCAAAATGGACTTTACTTCTGGATCCCTCCAGAAGGGACCCATTTTATTTCTACAGAGGTCCTCTCCCTTACCCAGCGCAGAGCCTGCAGTAAGAAGGCCTTGAGACGATCATTCCCTGTAATCAAATCTTTCTTCAGCTTCTCATAATCCAAAGAGGGCAACAATGGCACATCCTGCATCTTCCTACAATGCAAACAGGAAAGACATCCATCAAAACTCTTTCCTTATTCAGTGCAGATGATGTTAACTGAGGTGAGAAAAGCCAAAACAGGAAGCCTGCTCCAGGCAGGAAAAGAGCTTCCACATTTTACACCTTTGTTACTTTCATCACCATGTTAGAAAAACAGACTTTTTAAACTTCAACATTTTCATCATGCATGCAGCACATTTACCACCATAACCTGCAGACACCTAACTCTGACAACTAGCCAACTGGTGAGCTGAGCTTTTTAGTGGCACAATACAGTATAGGAGCTTCCTTTCTGCCCTGTGTGGACCACAGGAGCATGAGGGCAGCAGCTTGTGGCTCTGAGCACACAGTTATAAACAGAAGCACTAACAAGCTGCAGCTCCAGCTTTACCTCCAAGCCTTTATGTCCACAGAAACATCTTCTCAAAGGCAAAGGTGGTAGGCTGAATAAATTTTTACAGGCTAGACTATTCTGGCTTAATGTAAAACTTAGTACAGGACCACTTTCCATGCACCAGTACTATCTTGCTATTTTGAGTCTTAACAGTGCAAGAAAAGATTCACTTAACAAAATTGCTTCCAGTCAATGCTCTAATTTTAATATTTAAATATATTCCACTAAACAATTTTTACTTCTATCTTCCTATGCTGCCATTTTTCAAAACAAAATTTGTTTTATGTATAATTGTCCCTTTAATTATCTTGTTGGATAGGATCAAAACAGTGTCTCAGAAATTGAATAAGCCTTCACCTCAGATATACCATCTCTATTCAGTATCAGAAGGCAAAATTTATTAAGTCATTCACAAAAAATGAAACTCAAAGCACCCAAAAATCCATGTTACTGATTCTGTCGTTTCCTGGATTTGTGAGAAGCAAACCATTTGCAACAACGGCACCGTACTGTGCGGAAACAGTAAAGAAAATACAGCAACCAGCTCACAGGTGTGGAGCAGTAGATTTACTGACCTAGCAACATCCTGCTGAAATTAGGATGTTACTGAACCAGCCCAACAGAAGAATACAAATCACACAATATTTGCATACAATGTTCACTGAGATCAGGAAGCACACAGAGGACAAGCGATTCCCATTTGCAGACAAGTGGCACTGCACTTTATTTTACAAACCCCTCCTTCTCTGCTCTGTGGATATAGATGAAGCTCTGCAATAAATACTTACACAGGGGCTAAAGATGCTCTTAAAATTGTGGAAGCCTGGATGAGAAAAAGAAAAAAAAAAAAAAAATGAAACCACAACAGATTAGACCAAATTTCACACCAACAGTGTTACTAATCGAGGTCCGCACTGAATTCTCTCACTTAGGTTCTGCAGTTCTTTTCCTATAAAACCCATGTTGCAAATTAGAAACACAGCTAAACAAAGAGAGAACTTCAGTGTTTATCCTCCTTTAAAGGGTGTCACAGGTAAAAATCTATTTTGTTGTGATCTGGCTGTTACCTTCACTGTCATACTCCAAACACTACCTACACTTGAAGAATTTAAAAGAAATCAATAAAAGGAAAAAAAGTGAAAAAGTGAACAGAAACTACCATCCGAAGCCTACTGAGGAAGATTAAGAACTTGCTAACCATATTTATTGACTTAAAAATTTTCATACCTTAAACTTGCAACAATATTTCACTGGAGATCCAACATGTAATACTGCATCAAAATCTGCTGAAATTCTTTGTTTCAACACTAATGTTATCAGTGCCTGTGGCTATTAATATAAACCCCTATATATAACTATTAATATGTAAAGACAAGACCGTGCATTCTGATATGGATAAAACCAGTACAGAACAGGATGCCATTTCTCAGTGGTTCTGCCTAGGATAAGTTGAGTTTAAGCCTGGATATTCCCTCTCCGATGCAGTGTGACACAGCATACGCAGGCACCACTGCTGAACAAGTCAAAACTTAAAAATATCAACACCGTAGAAAAGTTCCCTATGAAAGTTGTCTGCTTCAGTAAGTACTTTTCACTAGAGCTAATTGTAGGTGAGCCAAGAAGAGCAATTCTGGCATGGGAGTGCTTCATGTCATGCATTCTGATGTCAACTACATGCCATATTCGCAGAATATTCAATGTCATCTCTTTGTGTTGATCTCCCTACTCCCTTTCTAATAATCTCTCATTACCACTTATGCCTTTAAACTGCTCTTCTCTTCTAACCTAGCTTCTTTCAGTGGGAGCTATATAATCAATGTCTATTGTCAGATTTAAAACTGAGGGATTTATCAGACAAAAAGCATTAAATACCATCGAGAATACTGAATTACAGCAGTTGACATATTCTTGAACACACTACCTCATGGGTATCCTTTGTAATACAAGGAACTGCTCTCTTACATGTGAAATAAGTTTACAAGTAAGTACATTGGAAAGCATTTTATATTATATTTAGGTCAATGAATGACTTGTACACAACAGACAATTAACAGGTTATACACTTCAAAATGAACCTGTCGTGACAGCAGTTCTCAAGTCATAGTTGATTTTACACAACATAAAAGTCTTTCAAAGTATCATATCTACCTAAACTGTTTTCCACAATTTTTTTAGTATTCATTTTCCTTAGTATTTTTGATAAATATAAAAAGTTGACTTTGGTTTCAACAAAACTGTTTTCCCTGTCAAAAACCTACCCTCTTGTACCCGAGTGTGCAATGAAATCACATTTTTGTTGCCTTCCTCAGCACCCTTTTCCATTAAAGGAAAGAAATGGGGAAGAAAATGATTATAGTACATTAAAGCAAAAGAAATGACAGAGCCTTGAAGATGAAAACATGAAGTAAAGAACAGTAGTGACAAAAGAAATAGAGTAGGTCACTAACAATAAATAGATGTATATAAAATCTCTCTGCTTCTTAGCAAAGTCCTTTTTATACACCACTTCTTGCTGGCTTAGAAAGAAAAACGTGCTCCATCCAAAATCTCACTAAAGGATATATAATTGGCAAAGAAACATGCATTGTCCTTCCACTGAAATAAAACTTTTTGGCAAGTGTAAGAATTTGCAAGCTTTTATAAATTTTGAACTACAGAAACTTAAATTGGAAATTTTCAGTTTTTTTAAAAGTCAATCAGACCAAGCACGACAGTCTTATTAATTCCCAAATTATTTATTATACTGGCAGATGGAGCAGAGCAAAGCATTTAGTATGGTTTGGCTCTGTAGTCTACCTACACCAAAAGGGCACCACACAGCGAGGCAGACCTTATACTGGAGCTCTGAGGGTGGGATCATCAAGATGAAGAGCCTTATTTTCCAGCACTCAGTTTGCTGATCAGACCCATGTTCATCTGTCTAGAACCCGCACAAGAGGAAGGAAGCTCGCTCAGGCTTTTGGTATTTCTGGGATACACTTCATATTACGTCAGGTGCAATGGAGAAAAACAGAAATGGTGAAAAGTTTTTCAGGGCAGGTTTGTCCTTTGCTGCACCTTCATTGCTGAATCTGACTGACTATGGTCAGTGTGACTGATACACTGAAAGAGTGCAGAGATTGCCTTTCTTCATCTACAGGATTGCAAGTAGTCACAAGTAACCTGTATCTGTTCAGCATGGCATTCTAAGACACTGCCTTGGGTCTCAGCAGAAATGCTTCTAGTCCTCATTCAACTAATGACTACAGACAAAATTTAAACATGTCATTTGACATCTCTGGGCCCTGATTTTGCTCATCTGGAAAGTAGATAGAGGCACCAATCTCCTGAATAAGCTGCTTTTTGAGATCTGCCAAAAAATGGCTGTGTGCTAGAGCTAAAAATTATTATTTTGCAATTAAATAACTGAAAGCTCATGGCACAACCACCACAAACAGAAACCCAAGAAATTTAGTGTTTGATTATGACAGAATAACTCCACACAATAAGTTAGCAACAGCTGATACAGTATAGTAACAACTCTGGTACAAGTTGTTTTGGAATTTCTTTATGCCTCCATTTTAAGTAATTCTATGAGAACACAAATGGCAAGAAAATATTGCCAGAGAATTCTATTTCTGGGCAGTTTTTATTGGCAGTTATGCAATTCAACAGCTCTCCTGTAGCTCACAGAGCTCCACGCTACTTCAGGTCAGCCAGCTGAGGTACCCTGTGAAGCACAGAGCGTGCTGAGGGACAGCATCGCATGTGCTCCATCTATCACTTAATGGGTCTGAAGAGATGTTGAGTCAGTTCAATTTTCATACAAGTGATCCAAAACCTGGTACCACCAAGTGCTGATCATTCAACTTAACATCCAGGCTACCTCTTGCTATAGACTCTCAACTTTTACCTTTTTATCCTTGTTTTTAGAGAGGAAAGACATGCGGCACCCCAGACCCTCAGTGCCTCACTACCCTGCCAGCCTTTCTCCTCCTCATGGCTTCTTAAGCCCTTACTCCCAGACCACTGCCAGCCTGTCCAGCATCACCTCTGCACCCCTTCCTTGGCTGCTTTCACCATCTCCTGCAGCAGCAGCATCAAGGGGCAGCTGTCCCAGCACAGAGCTCGAGCTGATAGCCCCAACGGGCCATAACCATTTACCCCAAGCCCCACGCCTCACTGTTAATGCCAGCCCATTTGACCAGTTGGAAGCAGCAGTCTCAGCAATAGGAAGCACTAGGTTATGGACTCAGGTGGAAATTAAGTCCGAGGAACACACAACCCATACCCATGTTCTGCTGAAAATTTAATGTCTTCCTTCACATAAACATTTCTAATTAAAAAAGCAAAAAATATGTTAACATTTCATTTTAACTTGGTTTAATACTCTTACTCCTTAAGCAGACTTCTCCACCTCACAAAGTGCCTTGCCCCACGCAAGCAGGGAAGGATAAATGGGCTTTATGAATTCCCTAGCAGGCAGCCCACCAAAGCAAATACACTTGGACCTCAGCACCAACTTTCTTTTGCATTTCACAAGGTAGTATTTGTTAGTTTTCATTTCTCCTCTTTGGTACACATCCGAGATGTCCCAATCTTGGGATATTTACTGAGTTAAATACCTTTACTTAACCTAACCCCAGAAAGCTGTGTTAAGCTCTAGTTCTTGAATTATGCCTTGGTGATAACAAAAGGAAAACCACACCTCAAATACAGCTACAAATCAGCTCATGGGCTTGCTTACGTCAGCACGCTTATGTCATTTAAGACACACAGTCTAGCCAGTGGAAAATGGTCATCATCTTCACCACTATCCCTGCACACAGCTGATCAAAAGCCAAGCTTCCATGTGCATTACTGCTGGTGGGAGTGACACCTGAACCAGCCTCCAACCCCCTGAACACATTGCTACCATGGAAAGCAAAAGCAAAAGATTCTTGGAAACAAAAAATGACCCTATCACCAAATTAAGATCTTAAAAATAATTTTGTTACGTGGTGTACTTTAGCCATATACTTTTAAAAATGGACTTCTATGTTGCAGCTATGTGTAAAAATACGAAGCCTTTACAAATATTTTTAGGAACAAAGTGATAAATTTAGTTTAGGAAAAGGTTAATATTGAAATTTTGAAATAGGCAGAACAGGGCCCAGTTCAACTTTTTGGTCTTTTGATCCTCACAGATCCATTCTTCTCTTTTTTGGTGTTCATTCCCAAATCTAAATGCTTAACTCTTACCTTGTTTCTGTGACAATAGTGTAAAAACTCCAACTGTGCTGTGTTTGAGAGAGTATTTGGATGCTGGGACTTATTTATAATAACAGCTGCTTTTAGAAAACTGGACAAGAGAAAGTAAAACCATCAGCACTGTGCATTCATAGTCCTCAGAGCACTCCAGAGAAAGTAAATTCTTAATATTCGTATAAGGTTAGTAGAAACTCTATTATCTTCACCTCTAGGTGATGAATCCAAGGTTACAGACTGAAAGGCAGAGTCAAAGGCACTGCTGACAGGTAACTTCCTCATTACATTTGTCACATCATCTGCCAGACAACGCCTCAATCAGCCAAGTTTACATAGCTCCTCTTTACTACCAGTTTTCTTAGATTAAAAAGCATTTATTTTCTCAACATTTTCTCCCAAGCCCTTTCCCCAGTCTTACCTTTGCTGGAACAGGTTAAATATTAATTAAACCTTTTGAGTGTTCCTTAAATTGCCAGTGAAGGAAAGCGGAAGAACATGGGGTGTCCATGCCTCGTTTGTAATACATGACCCCCAACATTCATGGGCTTAATCTTGAAGAAAATACTTTTCATGCAAAACCCATCTTGAGACAGAATCATTTGGCATAATTGAAACACATGCAGAAACTAGATGTCTTAAGGAAAGGAAAAGAAACAAACACAAGAAAACAACAGCCCAAGCATAGCTCATTCTGGTAGGATCACGGGGTATGACTTATGTTTGTGATGGTCTTGCCAAAGCCAAACCAGGTGCCATATTAAGTCAAGTAATTTTGTCATGATGCAGATTAGCCACAGATGGCAGCCCTTCATTTTTTCAGTGAAGTGAAGCATGAGTACGAATAGCATGAAATAAACCAAGAAGTTCAAAAGGGAAAAAAAAATAAAATCAATATTTATAAAAGAAAACAGATGCAATTCATGTGCAAGCCAAAACCACAACTGATTTTATCAAATACTGCAGCCCTGTATTCAAACCAATTCCACTTTGCTATTTGATATATATATATATATATTCATAGTATGCTGAAGGCTAAAGCTGAAAGCCAGATTTTGTACTCAGTTACCAGTCTGAAAATCTGCTATAAGACTTCAGTGTAAATTCAGTGCAGATTCAGAAATAATATTCAAAGATGAATATTATTCACACAATGAATATATGGAGAGTAAAACCAAAGTCTGAGTAAATTCATACATATAATTAGAACTCACAAATTTACGTTGAGCTCATTTGTTACATGCTGATGACAAGACTTTTACATGCAGCCTATGACGGATTACACTCAGAACTTGTGTAACCTGGCAGGTTTACTGGAGCTATACAAATTTATTTCATAAGAAGATCTGCAAATGTTTTCAATTATATTTTTTTTCTTACTTACACTAAAACATGCTGTTACAAAAACTTCCTACTTGCCATATAAAATAGGCTCTCTAAGACATCTGAAGTGTACATACTATGTGATAATGTAATAACAAGACAAAATGTTAAAAAAAATACAAAATACTTATATAAACAGTGAGGAGAGGCTGAAAGCTATCTATATATTCAAGAAATACCTCAGAATTAGACAGCTTTAAAAAAAAATTATAGACAGCTCTGTGTTATAAATTAGTATATTCTACATTGTAAAAAATTACATTTAACTAAGGCTACTTGTACAAGGGTAAAACTTTACTTTAGCAATGATCATTTACTTCATAACTGCTTGTCTGTAATCATTTTTTCTCAATCTCAAAATAGGCCACTATGAGATGGAACAAAATGCTAAATGTCAAGCAAAAGGTGCCTGTTACAACCATTCACATCATCACCAGGGAACAGGTTGAGTGATCTTTCAACGCAGGTGAATGTGGACAGCATCCTCTATATCAAGATAAAAAGAGGCATGTAAGGAATATTCATTGTATTCAATAATTCTGTAACTATTTCTCAAAACAAAATGTTGTTTAAGCAGGAAGTTGAGTGCCCACGGGGTTTACTGTAATTCCAGGTGATGAATATGTTTGGAAAGAAAAAAAACAAGTTTTTCTTGAAAGGTGAAATCTTGTTTTACCCACAGAAAGTGATAAAAATATAAATATGGATTAGAGTAGAATACTGACTGATATTTTTCAAAATTGGTGTCAATTACTTTCATGAATTGATTACATACTGAGTTACTTAGAATGAGACTCATTTCCTCTCTTTGCAAAGAATGCACTGACTATGGGCAAAATTAGATACTTATGGTGTACTTGTAATGTTGCCAGAATACAAACTTCCATCTGGGTTACAGAAGTCCCAGGCAGTACACAAAATACCATTTTGCTTTTTCAGTTTTCAATAAGAGGGTCCATTTTAATGGTGTAAAAGAATTTTGTAACCTTTACGATAGAAAGTTTCACTTTAGAAATGATAGATACAAATACATAAAATACAATGCACCTCTGAGGAGCACAACTGAACTTGCTGTACTATCTTAAGCAATAATATTTATTTGCTTTATCAAAGGTGTTGTGGGGTCAGCTGGTGTTGGCACACTTCAGAGACAGTGTATGCTATATACACTGATGTTCATGGGGAAGAAATAATTGTTTCCTACATGCCATAAGAAGCTGTGTTTCATGTAGAAGTTGTGGACAAAGCTGCTCTTTTGTTGACATGCTGTGTTACGTGTGCTATGAAGCCATAAGGTTACTCAGAACTTTTATTCTGTTCTCCATGCAGAAATTCCAAGCCTTGCACATTTTTTGTCTCTTCATAAACCATACAGTTAATGTCACGACAAGTTAAAATGCACAGAAGATTGTTACACATTGTGAAACGAAGAGAAATAAAGACTGTGACAGACTGAGCAGGCAATGTGAAAGGATATAAAGATATAGACACTTACATATCCGTCATCACAAGGGCTCATAGAGTAATATCCCTTATGGGCAAACAGGCACACATTAAAATAAAGAAGATTAAAAAAAAAAAGTTAACAGAAATAAATCACAGAGGAATGAACAGTTCAAAAAAAAAACAACAAATCAAAATTAGCTAAGAATTATTATTACTAGCTTTGAAAATAAAAGCACTTTCTCCCAATGCACATATTTGAATATTTTAGGACTGAAATCAGTGTGCCTCTCTTGTGATATAGTTACAAGTTCTCCTTTCAGTATCTGTCAAACATACCTGTTCTGCACATGACTCCTTTCAACTGTGAGTTAGAATAGCTACACACCAAGCACTGACACATTTCTGTGAATATATGACTTATACCGTTCACCACGCTGAAACAGCTGAGAGAGATATACCCTTAAACATGGTATTGATCAGAAGACCTCAGCTTCTGAGGAAGCAGCTGCAAGTATTCTCCATATTTGCTTTGGTGGGAGTTTCTCACCAGGAAATTATTAAATTTGAGAGAGACAGTTTAAATTGTTTTAGAAATGTTATCGATTCCTCATCCCAAAAGGCTCCAAGGAGAAATTAAGAAAGGTCTCTGGTAGGAAATCTAAGATTTAATTACTAAAATAAGAAATGGTGATAATTCATGGTTTGAGTAGTTTAGTACAAAATATACACCGTGTTCTCTTTAATTAGACCAAAGTATTTAACTTGGAACAGCTTTGTATATAAAAAGAACAGTCTTAATTCAAAATAAAACTACACAATTCAACACAGCAAAATAAGTCCAACATTAATTATTCTGCTTCTAGTCTTTTTGTGCAAACCTGCCAGTTCTTACTTCAGAGGACATATTTATGCAGATGAATAAACACACAAACACTGCGTTTAGCATGTTCCTCTAACAGCCATACATAAGATATAAGAGACTTGCCACTCTTCACTGTGAGCAGAAATAAAGCTCTTTCTAGTCTTTAACCAGTTTTAAAAAACTGACATTCTTTTTTATTACCATCACACTCAGAATTCCCTGATGACTATTTTCACTACCACGGTGTTATACACACATACAGACAGTTCCTTGTGACATTTTAAAATTACATTTAAGACAAGGACAACATCGATAGAGATCAATAAGTGAGCAAAAGAAACCAGGAGATAACCTGTATTACAATGAGAGGACATTTCAACACACACGTGGCCTGAGCCAGTGAAAATGTACATAGGCATGAAGGCAAAGATGACATGAAAGCAAAGTTCAAAAAAAAACCCCACAAAAGGCTGGACCAGATGACCTTTCAAGGTGTGATTCAAAGACAGTAACAGGAAAAGTTTTGGGAAAGCCCTACTGATGGCAACACCTTACCTTGAGAGATGAGGGATTTATGCAAACAAAAGAACCCTGCCCAGGTTGCTGCAGGTAGTTGTATCACCCGCAGCAATATGTGAAAAAGGCATCATATGATTTACCAGCAGAAAAAAAAAGAACTTCTCCTTGCTAAGTACCTAAAAGGGTAGGTTTGTTTCTTTGTTACTATCTGTAAGTGGTAACATAAGAATCATCCCATGAACAGGGATGGAGAAGACTGTTCTATTCCAACCTAAAACAAGCTTGTTTAAGGTAGTTGCTGTTTGCTATAATGTGCATATTATTTTTAAATGAAAGAGCACTTAAATGAAAATGCATGGCAAATCCAGTCTAGTTGGTTCTGAGTGGAGAAAACAAACAAACAAACAACACCAAAAACTACCTGCTACCCTGTCTCCTAGGTTGTGTGTGGTCTCCTTATACAAAAAAGTCTTTTTTAAGTAAAAATCAGACTATCTGCCATGAACTATTACCACTTGATGGCATGTTCACATCTGCAGTAAAAAGCATATTTGAAGAAAAAAGCACATAGCACAAGAAAAAAAAAAAAGGAGCCCAGGCTAATCTTTACGACTATCCCAGAAAATGGAAAAAAAAAATCCTCCTTGTTTGCAGTTTGTAAATGACAGATTAATTTTACAGAAGAGCTGGTGCTTTTGTCCAGTGACAGAACTAAAACCAAACCAAAACAAAAAGAAATTAATATTTTTCTACAGCTACAAATGTTGTATCAAGAGAGACCTAAATCTTGCAAGGGACATTGATTCACTTAATTGTAGCTGCAGGTAAATATAATCAGACTGAATAGCAGTAAAAACATAATGGGTATTTATTCTATTCCATGCCACTGGAGCAATATATGCAAACAACCATACAGCTTTCTAGTCACAGTAAGATTCTCAAGCGGTTAACATGCATCTTGACTCCTGATAGAAGCTGCACAACTGAAGAAGCAGTTCCTGTTTTCCCTTTAATCAAAAGTTTAGAGAATCTTATCCCTGACTCAAGGAATTCCAGGAAGGTGTACATCTTACTTGAATCAGAAAATCCAATTGTGGGTTTAAGACTTGAGCCTATGCTTCAATGCTTCAACTGATAAAGAGCCTGAATCCTCTTGGCTTCATGATGTGTATTAAAAGAAAATTGCAGGCTTCAAAAAACTACAACCCACCCTTCTTACCTGACAAATCACTATTAGAAAGAAAAAAAAAAAAGTTTTACTTTTTTTTTAAACTGAAGTTATCTTAAGAGTATTAAAGATATAAGGGACTACGATAGGTCACTATTTAAAACTATTATTTTCAAATTTACTATTACCCACATCAGTTCCTTATCCAAACAAACATTAAAAAGTCACAAATCTGATTAAATCTACAAATGAATGTTTCCTCAGCTTGTCAGATATGGTGCTCTGACCTCCTATTCTTAGATCCAGACCTTTTGCTCTGACAATTCTCTCAGGTTTATCTCCTAATTCAGGACCACATATGTCAAATGACATGATAGAAGATGGTGATAACACTCAACTGCAGCTAGAAAAAAAGCCTTATGGTAAAACAGGGTTTGAGAGAAGAGCTGGAGACATCTCCCAACTTTAACACTGTAGTGTGGCCTCTCTCCCACTGCATGCAGCAGATGCATCCGGTGAATGGATCGTAGATCAGGCTCACAAGCTGACCCAGGAGGTCACAGAGCTAGCAAGAGGCATGAAATTGCTCTGTGCAAGAATGAGATCCAAGCCAGTCTACCAGAGAGCACAAAGGAACAGCCAACACCAGAAGCCCTTGTAAGTAAGATTTCATGGGTATGATTACACTGGGAAAGTCTTTTGGTTAAGAGATGTCATCGCTTCAGGTCTTAAAGCCAGTTTGGTAAGAAAGACTTGTTCTGGGATTTGCCCTCCCAGTATGAATTTCTTGCAGACCGAAAGGACAAGCCTTTCACAGGGGGCAAACCAGGAAGCCAATGTTTGTACAATAACAGCACACATTAGTCAAGGATATGCTACCTTTATTGTAATTTCAAAGCCTGAGACCTCAAGGTTTATATTACACAATCCTACTTTCCTGACATTAAAAACTGAGCACAGAGCACAATGCACTGGGAACAAAATCAAGTTTGCATACAAATAATGCTACCAAGGATATAATCCAAGGCATACTCTTTAATTTCCTTGGGCAATACTTCATTTTGGTTACAGCACTGGTACAGTCCTTCCCAGTATAGCTTAAAACTACCAGTGTGGCATAGCTCATTTAACAACATATATTGTACAGCTCAGGTACACATCTCAAGAGAATGATGCAGCTTTAGCATTCCATGCTCTCAGAAACTGCTCCCAGACCTGGACTGTCCCCCAAGTTGTACCAGTATAGCTGACTCAAGAACCTACTCTTTCCAAACTACATAATGCACATCCACTCATCCCTTAAGTAAAAGTGGTAGAAATTTATGCTGCGTGTCAGTACAACAAAACAGCAATTTCACAATCACAGAAGGGTAGGGGTTGAGAGGGACCTCTGGATATCATCTGGTTCAACCCCCCTGCTCCAGCAGGGTCACCCAGAACAGGCTGCACAGTATCGTGCCCAGATGTGTTTGGAATCTCTCCAGAGAAGGAGACTCCACAACCTCTCTGGGCAACCTCTTCCAGGGCTCTGCCACCCTCACAGGAAAGAATTTTTTCCCTATGTTCAGATGGAACCTCCTGGCTTCCAGTTTGTGCCTGCTGCCCCTTGTTCTGTCGCTGGGCACTGCTAAAGAGTCTGGCCCCATCCTCTTGACCCCCACCCTTTAGATATTTATAAGCATTGACAAGATTCCTTCTCAGCCTTCTCCAGCTAAACAGCCACAGATCTCTCAGCCTTTCCTAGTAAGAAAGATGCTCCAGCCTCCTCATTATCTTTGTATCCCTCTGTTGGACTATCTCCAGTAGCTCCCTGTCTCTCTTGAACTGGGGACCCCAGAACATTTCCTTGCTAATGATAAGCAAAATCTATTTAGAGATACTGATCTGACAAAACAAATTTATTTAAGGATCTGGTCCTGATATTGGTGATGTCAGTGAGATAGGGTCAAATCTTGAATACACAGGCAAACAGCAAAAAAACCCCACCAAACCATCATATTTAATGCTAGCCAAAACTCCTCAGACATTGACCTCCCACCCCTTCTTTCCTCTTTCTCTCTTACTTATTGGTCACCTAATGGTAAGGATGAGTGAAGGAGCTGCACCTCTGGTGGTCTCTTCCCTCTGCAATCACACAGGTGACTGCCTCTTACAGCACAAGCTTTGTGAAATGGAGGAGCAGGAAAGATCACACTCCAGTGTCTGTAGTTATGAGCAAAAAGTGAAGGGACCTTCCAGCACAGATGCTGAAGACTCATGCTACTACTTAGTCTGGGTCATGATGCCTTCAGCTTTATTCCAAAACTTAGCGAAAACCTGAAACCACTTAATGACAGAACAATAATATCTTAGTGTATAACAATGAGGTATTTGGAATCCTTGAAGAAAAAGTATTGGGATGCTTTAGCAGCCTAGTGGCAAACAGTCATGATTTGGATTTTAGTCCATCTCATCTTACTTCCTGGATCAAACAAGTCAGGGAGTGGTTAAAAGTATTTTGGGATGATGAGGAAGGAGTCTCATTTTTCTTCTCAGAAGATGGGACATATATAATATTTCTTATTACACTTTTTTGTGTTTATGTATGTTTGCTACTCATGTATAAAACCAGAAAACTCTACATGGGAAATAAACAAAAAGTATGATCCATCAAGTCTGGACAAAAGGATAAAATGAGAAAACTTGGTTATGACAGTGAAAGTCTACAAGTGAAGACTGATAGGCCCTCCAAAACTTGGCTAATGCCTCAGACAGCCTGAATGTGTGGGTCTGCTTATAGAAACAACATTAGATTTCAACCACAGTAGCTACTATAACCTCACTGTCGAGGAGTGACCTAAACCAGTTGAGAAACCCTTAATTTACACAGTCTCAGTGCTATAGCTGTCCTGGGCCTTCACTAGCGAACTTTGCTGGCACAGCAACTACCACAAATAGTGTGGGTAAAGGAGACATAAAGTCACACAGAAATAGTTATGCTAGTGAAGCCTAGTATGAAAATAGATACAACTGTGTCAGAAGAACACAGCTTTACTCAGCTTAACCTGGCTAATTTTGGACAGAAGGGAGGTAAAAATTTACTTCTAGGAGGAGAAAAAAAACTCCACTATTAACAAAACTTCTTTGTCTGACCTGGCTACACAGCTGGAGACTGTGCTAAAGCAGCCACAGTGGCATTAAGTACAGTGGCAAAGGTGCTTTTGGAGCAGAAAGGCTTTTAGAGATTCTTTTAGAGAAGGAGGAGTAAAAAAAAGCCACGATGCACAAGATCAACAATCATTTCAGAGTTAAGCACCTTTTAGTAAAAGGAAAAAGTGGAAGGATGGCTGCAGGAGATTGTGAGCAGTCGCCTAGTCTGTCTGAGGAGCAGCCAAACATCAGCCATTCCTCATAAATGGTAACTGTCTACCCTACTCTTAAAAAACTCCAGTAACCGAGATTCTGGCTGCAGTACTGTGCTTGTATTCTTCTGCTTGCCTCCTGCCTTAGTGATCACTTCTTATTCTTAGCTCTTAAAAGTATTTTTTTCATAGATAAGGGAACTGATGTCTATAGCTAAAGGCTAAACCGTACAAGTAGAGATGTTTATGCTAAAACAGCATATGTGATAGGGGTACAGAAAGACATATGCAGTCCAGGAATAACCCACCCAGCTTTTACCAGGGAAGACACAGCTTCAGCCACTGCTGCACTCTTTGCAGAGCAGATATAGAAACAAATCCACACCTTGTATAAGGATGACACTCTTCCCTCTGCTCCCTTACCAAAAGGGTTTTGTTAAGACATCAGAGGATCAATTTATGATCAAAAGAAAAGAAATAACAAGAATGAAACCCTGGGCAAACAGAGCACCTTGAAAGCACAGGAGCAAGAGAGAAGCGTTGATGAAGCAGAGAGCAGGAACAGATAGAGGAGGGCAGGTGGCTGTGCAGAATGGATGGTCTCAATATAGAGAAAGGGAGCTGGGAGACACACACAACCCCAACATCAGATATCAAAAATGCAGAAGGCTACCGAGGTATGTGAAGCATTATCTTAGTAAGTCATTGGTGGGGAAAGCGTGAAGATCCCTGAAAATACGATTAGATAAAAGATGGGGAAAGGGTGTACATTATGGGGTAGGAGATGGCATAACCATGTACCACAGACATGGTGTAAATATGAGGAGAGAGGAGTTACAGACAGCCCTTAATGTTGAGGTAGCAGGCAGAGATCCTTGTTCCTTCCTGAAACTCTGGGATATGCAGCCTGCAAAAGCTCTTAGGAGTGCACCTCCTAAATACATGGCAAGTCATAGAATGGGGTTCTGGCCATTAACAGGGGAGCTGAGGGCATTTAAAACAGCTTTAAGAACAATGAGGAATAATATTTATCTCTGAAAATATTAGCACATAGAAAAGTAAAGGGAACATTTTTACTATCATCTCCTCATCATTCTGTAACAGATTTTCAAGAGGAACAAGATGTACCCATAGTGTCCTTGTTATTAAAAACCTTGGCTAGAATAAGGAGTGAGAATCATTTTCTTCCGCTTTTCTTTTGACACTTCACAAAGCTCTCCTACTACAAAGGTAAATATACACAAAGACTTACCACAGCAAAAACAGTAAGCCCAGATTATGACTTTGGCTTGCCTTTGCAAAGTAACGGCACGCAATATTTTAATATTCAATTTGTTTTAATGTTAATGATTCTTTGAAAAGTTTGAACGAGCTAGGTATTAAAAATGATTGTACTACTGAACAGCTCTTACACTATCAAGTCATTTAAAATTTCACACCTCCAGGCACAGTTTCACAAACACTAGAAACTACCCTACATTGGTTCTGCTGCTGAAAACAAAATGAAACAAAACAAAAAACTTGCTCTGTATTTAGGCAGAGGAGACTGAGCAGAACATTAATGGACACAAGCAGCTAGGTATAGGTATACTGCAGCCATCTGAAGAAGAACAAGAGGCTGCTCAAGTGGGAATTAAAAAACCCTGGGGATCCAGAGCTGCTTATCATCACAATCAAAGATCCTTAGATATGAGGTTAAAGTACATGATGTAAATCAACAACATGGCTTAGGTGGCATGTGTTCAGAGCTGAGCAACAACTCCCCCCCCAATTAGTGGTTTTTTAGCTATACTAATTTGGCCAAAATGTGCTATCAAACCAGACTCAGGACATTAGTTTTAAGGTTGGTTTAGTTGGTTTGGGTTTTTTTTTAAACGTTCAGTTAGCATTTTAACAGATACACAGCTTACTGTAATGATAACAACAGAATTAATCATATTTATGCCGCTATGACTGTGTAATGTGTCATTCACCTGCATTTCAGATCAACAAAACCTTATGAATTGCCAGATTCTTATACAAGCTTGGACATGTTATGTTTTGTCTTTACTATCTCACAGTCATTGTTCAATATACAGCTTAAGTGGCACCATCTTTTGAGATAGTTACTGTAAAAACCCCAAGCATTAATACTTACCGTTCCAGGCCTTGTGAAATCAATACTATGTGCTACACTTTGTCTCATCTGGTTGCTAAACAAGCGAACACAAACACTTTGAAGATACTCTGGTGTGATCTATAAATTAGGACACAAAGAGAGAACAGGATTATATAAAAGTTGCACTTTCTACCAGACAAGTGTTTCTATACTAAAGGTTGTTTGTTGTTTTCTAAGAGGGCAAGAAATCACACACCCGAGACTCATTGACAGAAGCACAAGGTATATTCTGCCACAACAGTTGTTCAGAAATTAAGGAAACTGTAAACTCTCTTCATCTGGGAATAGTCATGCTATTCAGAAGACTAATGCTAAACACTTTCAGAGAAATGGAATTTGTCACACCTACATCTTCATACATATTCTCCTCAAAAGATAATTTATCCAACAGTAAGCATGAAGCAGTTTTGTGCTTCAGACTTAGACGTGCTGATGTGTTGTCTAGCTAAAGAACAGAACTTGCACAACTGTCTTGTACAGCAGAGGGAATAAATACAAATTACACAGCACAGCACTTTGTGTTTCGATGCAAAACATCTCAGTGGGCTTAGGTTTTTTAGTATTGGGAAATCTAGACCACAATAGAACTGCTTAATTTCAGAACAGTTACTAGCTTCCCCAAAACAGAGGTGAGAGAACCTCTCAGATTATAGAAGTGAGAATGGAGACACTTCTGATATTCACAGACCTATAGCGAGACAACAAAACCCTTCAAATTCAGAATGTTGTAACTTCAACATGATTTTATTTAATACCCGACTCCACTTTGGATTCAGAAGTGGCAGAAACCAAGAACATAACGGAAGAGCACCCTCAGCTGGACACACTTGGGAAGGATCAAATGACTGCCCAGCACAAGGCTCACAAAGGAAATTAAACACCAATCCACAGTAAAAATAACCAGCACGTAGTTCCTCCACCACAGAAGGTAAGAGGTTATCACCTTGGAGAGCACTGAAGTGTGAAACGGGAGGCAGCAAACAGCTGACTACGTGTTTCTTATTGTTAGTGAAGCTCTCGTGAGCAGATACCTTTCCAAATTTGCAGTAAAGCGAAATCCACACCCACAGGCAAATTCCTCCCTTCAGTGACAATGTGAGCAAACAGTGATCCCAGATGCAGAGCAACAAACTACAAGATGCTCATTCTTGATGACAGGAAGAAGGTACATACTGACTTTTCAGCAGGCAACACAGAAACTCCTAGGTCATTCTCCCTGCTAACAGTTCACAGCTCCTTGAAAAGCACCTAGAGGCCTCTAACATCTGCCATAAGAATAATCTTCAGGTTATACAGAAGTTATAGTACAGAGGGATGCTTGCAGAGGAAATGGCACAAAAGATGAAGCATAAAATCATCTTTGTATAATACCTATAAGAAAGCTGTACCTTCTCCAATAACGTGTGTGGTCTGTTTCACACAGCGAGTAACTCATTCACTCCTCCAATTCCCTTTAGCAATGAAATTAATAAGTCCAGTTTAGCAGAACAGAAAGCAAAGTTTTTCCTCACTGAAATTCTGGATGAGAAGATTGCTTCCACCGCAATATAACTTAAAGACCTAGCACCAGTTTTAACACCCAAGAACCTCGGCTGGGCTGGATTGCAGTCGATAATCACAGAAATGCCCTCTAATCACCGCTGATGCCAAAGCTCACGTGACTCCCACACAAGACCTGAGATGCCTTAGGAGATGGTGACGGTTTCTTTGGGATTCCTGAGCCAGCACAATTCAACCCATCTTCTGCACTACCTTCATCCCCATACACAGGGGCCATGGAAGAATCTCTCATCCAAAGTGCTGTGTTTCATTAGAAGAGAGACACAGTGCTTACAGAAATGCTCATAACTATGAAGTTTAATTCACATTTTCGTGGCATTCTCTCTCCATTATCTGGGGGGTGGGGAAGCAAGTACACATCCGAGTCATCTCTTACCATCTTGCCATTGACTGTGGCCTCCAAGGAATCCACCAGCTCTGCAGTGACTCCAATGAGATTATGGTAGTCCACCTGCATTTTGTTAAATCTTTTCAGGTAGGTCATGGTCCTGCGCTCAGATTCCACTAACTGCTGATGAAGATGTTGCAACATTTCTGTCAAGAGAATAATAAAAAATAAATAACATCACCTTTTCAACTGTAAGGTCAAAGAACCCACAAGCATTTTTACTTCTCTGAAGGGACAACTTCAGCTGCTGCTGTGGAATTAATTTTATCCAAGGGGTGGAATGTCACTGCAAGGATAATTCCACTCTACTAGCACGATTACATTTCATCACAACAGCTACAAGTATTAATTTTGCCTTAACTGCCCAAAGAAACAATCGCTTCAAAGTTTGAGCGGCAATCCAACTAACGTCACGGAATACATTTGTTTCAAAGGTCTGTTAATACAAGAACTTCCATATTATCAGAGACAAAACGACGCTGTGGACAAGAATATACGACAAAATGCAGCTCAGACTTGGGTAACTGAACTTGCTATCGGCAGATGAGATACACGCGCTATCTTCAACATTCACTAAAGTAACAGTGGGTAAAACACATCCCACAGAGAAATGGGAAAGATCGAGCAGCCACTTGGAAGATAAAACAACAAAACGTGCGAATGACAGTGCCCAGAGACCCTTTCCAGTGTTTGTTAGATTACACTGTGAGGGTGGGTGTTTCCTCTAGTTAATTTCTAGAGGTGGACCATCAATGTTTAGTTTATATAGTGCCTTGCTTACTTTAAGGTAAATACTAAGTCTTCGATCTTTTAAGGAAAATGGTACATTTTACAGAAAAACAAAACAAACAACATTCAAGTTATCCAGCTACTCATCTACTATTAAAAAATTCACTGAATTCTGCAAAGTTGCAGCAAATTCTCTACTTTTTTCTTTATTTCTACACAAAATGTTTCAGGAGATTCCATTATCTCCTGATTGATGGCAAGTTAAAGTAGTTATATTTTAGTACCTTCAATTACTGAAAATAACTCCAACTTTTATATATGTCTAAATGTAAACAAAACAAAACAAGTTACATTCATGATCACATTTTGTTCCTTTGGATTAAATTACTTCAGAGATAAAAAAAGCAAACTAAGCATCAAAATCTGTGCCCTCCATCACTGTCTCAGACTTAGGCAAATTAACATTCCACATGGAAGTCAGGCACAGAATCTGGAGCTGTGTACTGCATGAGGAGAGGCACAATAATTCTATTATTGCTGCCGATGTTTCTGTATTTTGTTAGAAAATCATGTCTTAAATTAGTTTGCTGAGAAGCCAGTATTGCTGTAGTGTTGTGAAAATGGCATTGTGCCCATCTGCAAACAGATTGAATATTTACTATAGGACTTTCTGTTAAACAATGGGCAGGAGTCTGCCTAAGTACAGTTTTTCAGGCAGAAGTAGGATTTGTTTTTACAGATTTAATTTTTTGGGGGAGTTAGAACACTCTACCTAATATGAGCCACTTTAGGTGCAAACAGACCCAGAGGGGAGAAAACAAAACAAGTAGCCAAGATGCAAACCTGAATCCAGAAAAATAGTTCTGTTAACTGGCTTTGAACAGATTTTGAATAGAATCTTTGAGGAAATCATTATCCTTTTTCATGATTCACTATCACTTTCAATAAAGATGTAGATCATGTGTTCCTGTAGCATTGAAGCATTGGGAAACACAACTAATATGAGTAGAAATCTTTGGGATCTTCATTTGGAGAATCCTAAGCAGTACAAAGTTTCACTGCATGGTTATGCTCTATGCCTCTGGCATCAGGCATCATCTGAACTACTGCACATTCTTACCAGTATTGTTGCCTGCTCTCTCACATATGTAATTGTCAGGCCTTTTTAATGTGTTGATTCCAGTTCCCATAAGCAGCCAAGGAGTAACACATATGCATGTAATCCCACAATAAGCTTTTCTCTCTGAGAAATTGGTTGTTACCCTTTATGACAACTTACCTACACCTCAAACACCAAAACCTTACTCTTATCACATGGGAGAGCGGTAAGTTAAGCACAATGCCACACAGATAGCTTTGAAAGTCATTTAGGTGTTAAAGTTTTTTAGGAAATAGGCAAAAAGGCCAGACTGTAGCAGGTCAATTAGCAAGGTAAACACACTAAACTCTCCAGAACACCCTCAAGGACATATGCACCATCCCATCCAAACCTGAAGTGCTCTGGTATGTCAGACTAATGACTGGCAGCTATTGACTAATGACTGGCAACCAGCAGCTGTTTTCAGCACTCCTGCCCATACTGCTCTACATTTATGTGTTGCCTATTAATTTTCTTTGCATTTCTCCTTCACTGGTAAAATAAACATACTCCAACAGCAAGTATGTACTGTAGATCCCTTGTGATCTGAGCAGTATACTGCAAAATTAACTTCAGATCCATAACTTTCATGCGAGAGAGGCCTCAAGTAACCTTTATGAAAAATCTAAACTAACTCAACCTCCAAGGCTCATAACATCTATGAATTAAGGCTGACCTGAATGGATTCAATTCCATGACAGTCCCTGCACTTGTATAAAGCACAGAACCTGCCAAAATAAAAAATAATTAGCCCAAAATAATTCAGACCCAGTCACGTAGTTATTTCCTTTTAATCAGAGTATGGGATTAATTGCCTTCAGGGTACTCTACCACAAGGGAAAAAGAGTAACTTCTGGAAAATAAAAATCATTATTCAATAAAAGTCTAATGCCACACAAAGCACAAAATAACAAGGAAAATACCTGGAAGTCACACTAGGAGATGAGCCTAATTTTCTCCTCAATTTACTATACAGATAGTAATTCCTCAGTGTAAAACTACAGATTAAAATAACTCAAGGGGAAAAGTCATTTTAGGAACCCAACTGGGTTCATACAAATCCTTACTGATACGTGAACATGGAAAGTCAACTAAAATAAACAAATGCAAGATAGTTGGGAACTTAAGCTCTATTGGTAGAGCTGACTTTGAAAGGGCACATATTTCAAGTGTCATCAGCATTTAACAGAATTCAGTGCTGAAATTATTATTTTTAATTTTATACTTAACACATTCTTATCCCTGATACGAGTATGTACTATTTTATGAGTTGAGACAGGATGAGTGAATAGGAACAAAAATTGACTTTGTCTAAGTTCATCAGACAGTCATCAGAATAACTGAAAGAGATTTGAAATCTGGAAGATGGCGACAGGCATGAGCAGGCATGGAAAAGGAATCTGAGGAAACTTTCATCATAACTAAAAATGGAGACCTGGTATGCACTTTTGACAGAGCGCTCCACTTGTTTTTACCATATTTCAGGACAGAATAGACTTAAAATACAAATCCTACTACCAGGCCTTCTCTCATATCTACGCTCAACTCTACTGACCTCATGCAGTCTAGCAATAACTATCACGAAGAGATAGGTCTGAATTTCCAAGGACTTTTTGCCATGCATCACTGTTTTCCCCATCATCACAGGTGTACTTTGTGCTACTATATAAATAATCTTACATAATATCCTTATCACATCTCAGCATTTACCTTTGTTGCATTGTCCATTCTCCTTCTGTTGTGTAAGTAGGAGCTGTTCAGGAAAATGCGCATCCTTTCAGTACATATTTGTTCCAGAGACACAGAATGAGAAAATCTACCAACTGGCAAACCCAGCCAAGCCAAATAATGCTATTGTCCCAGGCATCAGCCAATGCTTGATGCTTGCCTGAGAGCAAGAATAAATGAATCAATAATAAATAGATAAAAATCTCCTAAGTGCACAATGTACAGTGTTGCATGGAGACTTGATATTTTTGCTGATCTTTAAAGATCCTAGATTCAGCCCTAAATATATAATAACTCCAGTCTGAATGCATTAATATGAAAATCAAAAGTCAAACTGCTGGGTTTACATAAAATTAACATACAAATATCCAAGTGTTTTAGGGCAAGTGATGTTTTACACCCAAGAAATATTCAGGGCTAAATCATGATCCAGTCCATTTCTCCATAAAGAGAAATAAGGAGGGAGAAAATTTTCCTCAAATGCTCTATGCCAGACACCCACAGAAACATCCATAACACAGGAGTGAAAGCAGTGTTTTGATCACTGCTCCCCACCCTGGCAAATGGGCAGGAATGGAGCAGAAGGAATATAATTTCCACCTCATCATGCAATACTACCATGGCAACATGCTGCTTTAGAATAAAGCAAGATATAGCAGGAAGAGGAATTTCAACTCCTGTTAAAAAGAGAAGAAAAGAGAAGAGAGAGAAGAGAAGAGAAGAGAAGAGAAGAGAAGAGAAGAGAAGAGAAGAGAAGAGAAGAGAAGAGA
>JANHFX010027939.1:0-37994 GCA_027560015.1 Chloroceryle amazona
TGCATGGCTGTTTTCAGCAGGCAAAGCTAGACAAAGGATGAACCAAGATGCCATGGCACAACTAGGAGTGGCTGGAGTAGCCTAAAATAGAAATAGATTGATCTATTACACTGCTGCACAAGTATCTTCCTCATGAATATCTGATTCACCTACTTGAGAATGTGTCTGTAGGTGATTGATGTTTGAGGCTGTACACTGTTGTCTCCTGCCCCTAAGATTTGCTTGGCAACCAGCAGCCCTGCATCTTAAATGTGGCAAGAGAAATCTAAGAGACTTAGCAGGACTGACTTGTCTAAAAGGCAGGAAAGGGGGAAACTTTGATGCTTGCTTCTCTGTCAGTGAATTCATGGCATTCATGCTAAAATAGTTGGATCAAAAAAAATGACAGTAAATCTATATATAAATAATATAAATCTAGGATATTAAAAAGGGACAAAATAGCATTGAGTTATCTCGGGGCTTTTGTTACATTCGTTTGCATAAATATGCCACGGTTGATGATTCCCAAATACATAAAAGTAACAGCACTAGGAGCAGAGAATGATGATTTATTGTTCTTCAGAGGTGCCAGCTTGATGTGCCGGGTGAGATTGTTTGATAGCTGGCTGATGTCTGCCTGGAATTCATTTGTACCTTATCCTTGCTTCAGTTTCCTCTTCTGTTTGTGTGCGTGACCGAGCTGTAGCTGCCCTCTGCAGTGTATCTAGGCTTGCGGCTACGCGCTTGGGCTGCTGTGACAGGGAGCGCAGAAGCAGTGTGTAAGAAGCAGCCAGGGAACAAAGAATTGCACTTTTGTGCGTTTTGAATCGCAGCTTGCGGCTCTGCTCCAACTTGGGTCTTGCTGAGCTCTGAGGGGTGACTGCTGTGGCTGCGGGCTCTACGCTGTTCTCCCCAAAACTTGTTTTTGTTGAATATCCCAAATGTATTTTAATGAGTATTTCAGAGATGTTGGTTTTATTAATCTTTGAGTAAGAAAGTGAATGCTTCCACTAATAAGTTTACTTAAATTAGTGGTAGATCATTCCAGTAGAAGGAACCTCTCAGTATTATTATCAGTTTTCTATCTTGTTTCTGATGTATCAAGTGTAATAGTGACTTTTGAATTACTTTATATTCCTGTAATCTTTGATAATGTTTGTCTGCAGGCTGAAGTATACATCATATTCTATCAAATGAACAGGAAAAATCTTGGATTATAGCAAAACCAAAGATTTACTCTTGATCTGGGAGACTAATTTATGGAAATAGGAGCCTGATTATTCTTGGTTTTCTCCATATCATAGTATATTAACTTCTGAGGTATTTTAAAGTTTGCTTTGAGCTTTTAGATTAGTTTTTATAACCAAAGCAATTTATGATCAGTCTTACTACCAGAGACTGTCAACTGATTTGCTAAATTGTGAATGGTCTCCATTGCTGCTGATCAGTATTTAATCTCATGCTTTTTTAACCCTGAATTTTTTAGAATGAGGTAGAGTATATATTGTGTGTTAGTCTCTGGTTGGACTGCTTTGTAAATAAAGTGACTTTCAAGATGTTTCTTGACATTTGAAAATAGGTCCTTATAATACTGATCACAAAAAAAACCCCAAACAACAACATAGCTTGTATATATGATTCCATTTAAGAATAAAAAAAAAGCAAACTAGTTTTTAATGTGCTTGAACACTAAATGGTCACAGCAGAAAATGCTGGTTTATATCTATATCAACTGTGCAAATGTCTTTGTTCTCTGTTTCTGCTCCTGTTTTTTAGATGCAGGATTATGTATGTTGTGTGACTCATTGCTGTTCTCCTGCTCTGTGTCTGCAGCTTGCCCCTGCTACATGCATTATGCTGCACTTGTTCTGTTTCATAATAAAGTGTTGTTTACAAAATAGCTTTGTTAGCTTCTATGTAGAAAAAAAAATTGTATGTATTGCTGCTGAGTCTAGCTTTGTAAGGTGTCTCAGGTCATTCTAAATAGCTCCTTATGCTCAATGGCAGAAAGGCTTTGGGCACTGAACATTGAGTAAACAGATGAAGAAAAAGCATGACCTTTAAACAGCTCCCCCCAACTCTCACAAATGATTTACTTTGAATGTTTGAATAGTATACCCCTTTGGTTGTTGTTAACTGGCAACTTTATAACTGGCACTGCTTTTAGATTTTTTTAAAAATATGTATTTTTAAGGTACTGGAAGCAGTACTCAGTAGTAGCGGGCGAGATTTACATCTTAGAGTACAGCCTTACAGACTTGAAGGGGGAGGGAGAGGAAACATGCAAAACTTTGAGGAATATCTGCTGGGTTAGGTTGTAAGTCATTGCTACCAGATTTTCATGCTCAGAAAACTTGGATTTCCAAGTACTGAAATGCATGCAAATGAAATCTTCATCTAGAGAGGTTGTTAGTAATGGTGGTTTGTTAGTAAGTGGAATCTGGAGGACGTAAGCCATTCTGGTCAGGATCTTCTTACTTTCTTGAAGTGGTGATGGTCTAATCCAGCAATGGAAGAGCCCTTTGCATGTAAGCCTCCATTCTCTTTCTAAACCAAGGACATCCCTGGTATAAATAATACTACTTTGAATTGGTTTTGTGTCTTTTCCATATGCATGAGATCTGATTTTTGTGGTCAAAATATCTATGTAACACCTTCAGAAATGCAGTTTCTCAGCCTCAGTTACAGAGAGAAAAATACTTTGAAGGCAGAAATCCCACACAGGCCTAGGCCTTTGCAGCTCAAAAATAAACATCTCAAGTACATGATTGGTTTTAAATCAGAGAAATTGCTAACTTAAAATTACCATTCCATGTAATTTTAAACAGATGTCGATGATTACAAAAGGCTGTTTCTGCTAAAGAAGAATTTAGTGTCCAAAAAGGCAATTAAAGTAACACTGATGAATATTAGGCAGGAAAGATCATCTCAAATCAAAACCAAACGAACCAGATCTGTTTGACCACCTGAGTAGGGGAATTGTCAGACTCCCGATTCTTCTGTCTTAGCTTTTCATGATTTTACTCAGAGCTCCACAAAGTAAGTTTCTCTGTCTTTTTGCCACATTCCACCCTGAATGCAGTATCCCCATATTTCAAATGAAAAAAACCAAAACAAAACAACAAACCAGTACATGCAGGGAGAAGCAAAAGTCTTTTTTCACATTTATGTAAAACACCAGATGTGCGTATATAAGTGGAAACGTATGTGGGTGGGATCATGGGCTTGCACTGGTAACTTGCAGGCGAAATTATAAAACTTGAGGCCTGAGTGACTGTCTCAGAGTCCTGTCCACAACCTGTTTCTGTGGCAAGGCTAAGTCTTTTTAGCGCAGAACTAGGTCTTTTAACTCTTCTTTTGCCTCAGCTGTATTTTGATTTTCATGTCACTTTTGTGCTGGCCTCATGTCTCTCTTATTCATCAGACTGACAAAACCATTATCAGGGATGCTGTTAAACATCTTAGACCATGTCTGTGCTTAGGTACCCCTCGTCCTCCGTGTGTAGGCTCGCCCTCCTCTCAGTAAAGTGCTCCTCAAATTAACTGTCTCCACTAGACTGACACAGGCAAAAATCTTCCCCAAGTCTAATGCTGAATATTTTTCTTAGTATAAACAGCAGTGGTCTATATGGTGGGTTGGACTGGGATAGATGTGTTGATCTAATATGTGAAAAGGTTACGTTTCCTGATCTGACAGTTAGATGTAGCACCGATCTGAGTTTCATGTCCTTTTCCTGCTTCCCACATGGGAGCTGTGCTCTGAGTTGTGTCACTTCAACTGTAGCAGGGTAGTTCAGGAAAAAGAGATTTCACACTTAAAGGTCAGCTTTCATAGAAGCAGAAAACTTTTTCTCCAAGAGTGAGATACACATACATGATGACACCATGAAATGTATCTGACCAGACAAAGGGGAACTCGGATCTTAGTTAGCGCAGACTGTTTAATTAAGACAAAAACCTTGAATAAGAGTCTTTGCTTTTAATCTTGGTAGTTTTGTGTATCCTTTGTCCTGTCATGTCCTGCATAATTACTGCATGTTGAGCAACAAAGTTCCACCCTTCCCAGCCTTTCTCACCCTCAGTTTTAGAGTCTTTCAGCTCTTTTCAAAGCAGAGCATGGGAAAGACAAATCCTGAGATGTTTTTGTTTTGCTTTTGCTCTGATTTGCTTGGTATCTCTGGTTGTGACTTGTGTTGGTCAAACCTGTTTACTCAGTAGAAGTTTCCGCTTGGAGCCTGCTGCCAAATCTCTGGGTTTCAGACATGCCTAAATAGTTAGATGAGCGAATCTCTGTTTAAATCCTCTTTTTACATTCTGCAGACTGTAACAGTAAAAAAGGATTGACCCAAACAGGAGACTGCATAAGTAACTGCCCCGAATGGTCCCTGGATAACCTGTCAAAGATACCAGTATTTATTTTGCAAGAAGCAGTGTGAAAGCTCTAAATCTGAAGGTCATAAGTCAAGGACTGGGATTTCTAAAGATTTAGAAAAAAAGTAGTCTTAAATGCCATGTATATTTTACAGCAATTAAGTCCTGTCTTCCCTCTTTCACAGCTAAAAAAATATTAATTTCTATATGAAAAAGGCCTTGAGCTGGTCAAAGAACAAACTAGTATTACCCTGGCAAAAGTACAGTTTAACTGGCAGTAACATTAGTCAAGCTGGCAAAGCTGCTACTTCTCCATAGTTGCCATACTTATTTGAGTACAGTTTTTCATTATTTCACCAAACTAAATAAAACATTGACCTTCAGCTAATCCCAGTGAGCAGAATTCCCCTGTGGTGTAATTGGGGCCAGCTCCTGCTGAAAGGCAAGAAAACAAGTGAGCCGCACCCATGCAACTTGGGTCTTGATGCCTGCTGAGGACATCTGTTCAAGAACCGTGTTTGCCGAAACTCCGAGTAGACTTAATGTTCAATGCAGAAGCCCTTGGAAGTCAGCTCAAGGACACAGTGGCATCATCTGTTTGCTGTATGTGACACATTAGAGGAAAAGACAAAAGTTTGTGGACAGTTGAAGAAAGTAGGAGAGCACCTCATTAAATGAAAATTAGCAAAGGTGAAAGAGCTTTTCCCAGTATTTTTATCTCGGTTTTGCCAGAGGTGGTGAAGTCTTAGGTCTTATGGACATTTGTTTTTTTTACTTGCTCTTACTTATAACCTCTTGTCCAGCATATGTGTCTGTTCTATGTTTAAATTCTATACAGAATGCCAGCTTTGTATACAGGCCTTCAAATAGATTTAAATTTGATTATTTCAAGCTGAGAGTATAGAAATTGTTAACAGAATCATCGAGGTGATCAGGCACTGTCTTTACTCTGCAACTGAAATTTTTCTCCCTGTCTCGCTTGTACAACTCCATCTTTTCTTTCTGCAGACTTGTAGTAAATACTACAAATTTTCTTCTCTCTTGTGCGAGTGTTTGTTCTGATACACTATTGTCTGTTGTATAACTCCTTGGTTGATCCCAGGGGGTGCTGCATTTGTAAGCTATCCCTCTTTCTGGGAGCGTAACTTGACCCAACGTAACAGTGAATCTTCAGGACTTCTCAGCATTCATCTTTCACTATAAGCTGTTGTACAGAACAGTAATGCGCTCAAAAAACCTGAGTTTTTGCTTCGTTCTGTGTTTGATTAATTGCAGGCTTTTGTCCCTCTGAATGGAAATTTGGGTGGTTTCTTGCCAATTTTATCTCTGACAAGTTATAGATGCTAAGACAGGGCATCATAATCTTGAAAGTGAGCATGTTACAGTGAACGACATGTCCCTCGCAAACATGGTGACCTTAATAACTTTGCTTATGTTCTTTTGAGTTATCTCTCTTTTGGTTTGTCAGTATCATATCTGATTTATATTTTTCCCCTCCAGAATTGAAAGAAACCACTGATAGTTGCATTAATTTTTAATTTTCCAATGAAAAGCAAGCTCTCCAAAACCCCTTATCTGTCTTGAACTCCACTATGTACGTTTGGTTTTGCTGGTAGATGAACTTCTTGAAGAGGATTCAGTGTTAACTGACTCATTACCTCCTTATTTGCCTTCTGTCTGAGAGCTGCCAACACTTCCTACACTTGCAAATTTTAATCTAATCTTGATTCTATATCTTGATTATTTGTCAAATTAGAATCCCCTTAAAGAAGGGACTTGTATTATCAGTAGTAAAAATTTGTCAGAATCTGCAAGTGCAATGTATACTTTGTTTTTTGTTTAGCTTTTGGGTTGTTGTTTTTTTTTTTAATTAAAGTTGACCCTGTTGTACTTACTGTTTTGAAACACAAACATTTGGTTAGTTTTGTGTTGTCTTACAGAGTTAGTTTTATCTTAGAGAGATTTCAGCAAGACTTTCATCACTATTTAAGTTAGAAACAAAATTCCCTGAAAACAGAATGTTTTTGTTTGGATTCTTCTCAAATTCAGATGTGTCTAACAGTTGAGCATAAAGGGGAAAAAAATACTGGGCCACTAACAGTTACTGAATTTCCAAGAAGGTTACTTTCCTCAGTTCCGCTATCCTGTTAAATTCGATGGTTTCATGTTTGTGTTGGATAATAGCCTGGAGAAGAGCGCTGGCTGTTACATAGTGTCACAGTTTGACACCACTGTGTCAAAATGCCTGGTTGTGCTGGGGTCTGAGTATAAAACAAATCAGAAAGCACTTTCAGGATGTTTTTGATTAATGCTCTCTGTTCCCACCTCCGTCCCCCTCCTTCCCCCTCCTTCCCCTCCATATTAAAATGCCGGTGCTTTTCTGAATTTTAACCTCGGTGGTATTGATTTTTCTCATTGCACCTTCTCTGAATCTCTGGCAGAAGTCCCGGAGGAGATTTGGGAGCTAAGAAGAAGAAAAAGAAGCAGAAGAGAAAAAAGGAGAAACCGAATTCTGGAGGCACCAAATCAGATTCTGCATCTGACTCCCAGGAGATTAAAATTCAACAACCTTCAAAAGTGAGAGCCTGGTTCTGTTTTAATTTGTGCTTGCTTTCTAAATTAATTTTAATTTGTGTGTTGCTTTTTCCAAAAGCTAGTTTGTAGTTCTGCCTTAACATGTCAGAATGAAGCAAATGGTTACTGTCCTGAATAGAGAAAGAAGCAAGGTGAGACCTGGTGTTTGCAGACTGTATGCCATTAGCTGGAGAGTCGTCATCATCACGACAGTGGTGTACTCTGAAAAGAGCACAGGAGGAGCTGTTTTGTCTTTCTTTTCCAGCAGTTATAATTCAGTCTAGTGACAGCTTCATCTCTGGGACCCTTAATCTGCAGTGGTAATGCTTTTAAGTAGTTTTTGTGTTTGATGATTTGCCTTTAGCCACCATCTAACTTGGTTTAGTGTGGTTTCAGTGACTTGTACAGCTTAATACTGTCTCCTGGCAAGCATTAGCACTAGAAGGGAAGTTGTACCTGCAGTGCTAACTAGAGTCACATTTGGGCAAACAAACAACTGTGGGGGAACATACCAGGCAATCACACGCAGACCAATATGAGCAGGTGAATGCCACTTTATTAGCTACAGGGTGCAGTTTATATAATCATCCCATGTTTATGCTACTTGTAACATTATCATTGGTGAAGCAGTTTAAGACCACTCTTAATTGGTTATTATGCAGCAAGCAAGCAGAAGACGTACAGCGGCGTGCGGCAGTGAACAGCAATCTCTTATCTTTCACGTGCTTCTCGGCATTCAGGAGTTGTCTGCTCCGTTCAGTTACTCCCTACTTTTTGCCCTTGAGTGTCCTTGACTGAGGCTTAGGCTTCTTCTGCTAAATAGGCCGGATTGCTCACATGTCCATTCTTTGCTAATAAATCCTCAACAAACAACATGTCATCTTATATATAAGGTGGCAATTTCTATACAGACTGAAGAAACTTCTTGTCATCTGAAAGGACCTCTCCTGTAAATACAAAATTATGTGAGGGGATGTACAATCTTTGTCAGCTTTGTGATAAAATAACATAGTGTGCTTTTGACTACCATGTTCGAAATGAATGGTGAATAATATGACATGGTGGCTTTTTAACTTACAGCTTTTATCTCAAGAGAAATCTTGAGCCTGAGAACTGAAGTTTATAACATGATGATAAAGTTTACAGACCCCTGAGCATGTTGAAGTAGTTATATTTGCTTTATCAGATTAATGTGGAGGAAGTTACACCATTGAGCCAGTTGTACTATTCATCCTGTAAAATTTGTCAAGTGTATTGGGACTACCAATGAATTTTAGGGAAAAAGTTAGCATTCTGGGTCATTACCATACTGATAGATTTTTGTGTTGTCCCTTTAGATCTTTCCTGTTTCACCCCCATTACTTTGAACAGGTCCATTGCACACCTTGTCTTCGGTGCGATGTGCTTTGCCAGTGGGGAAGTCTATCCTCGTTCTAAGTTCTGTACTTAGAGTAGCACTCTTTATGATTATTTTACTGTCACAAGAAGTTTAGCCAGTTTGTTAGCAATTTTACAAAATTTTCTCTTTTATTTGCTTTAAGAAAAGCTCTTATTTAAATCTTTCTCTTGAGCTCTATGCAGCTAAACCATTTTGTTCTATTCATATGGCTTCCACTTTTCTCTAGTTGCAAATGCATCAGTGTTGGCTGCTTTTATTTTGGTCTTCTCTGCTGTGTTCCAGGTGTTCATACACATAAGTAGATGAGTTTCTCTGTCTTGGGCAGCATTCCTGTTTTAGATTTGTGGAAAGCATATTAGGCTGCTGTTCTGGATCAGTGTGGAGAAGTATATTTATTTCCCACCTTTCTCCCAGGTAACTAGTGATAGGACAAGAGGAAGTGGGCTTAAGTTGCACCAGGAGAGGTTTAGATTGGATATTAGGAAAAATTTCTTTACTTAGAGAGTGGTGAGGCATTGGAATAAGCTGACCAGGGAGGGGGTAGAATCACAGTCTCTGGGGGTGTTGAAAAAGTATCTTGATGTGGCACGTCAGGACATGGTTTAGTGGTCATGATAATGTTTAGTAGACAGTTGGACTTGATGATTTTGAAGGTCATTTCCAACCTTAGTGATTCTATGATTGTCTCTGCTACTCAGGTGATATTTAGATACTGTATTCCTTGTGCTCTGTGAAATGTATTTTAGAAAAAAGGCTTTTAGCATTTTCTTGCTCTTTGTTGAAAAGACATTTTTACAAAATATTTCAAAGGAAAGTGTTACTGTACACCTTCCCTCTAAGAGACTATATGGATAATCATCAGGTAGTACTTGGTGGGGCTTCTGAACTCATTGAAAATCATTTTGAAACAAAGATTTTGAGGTCAAGTGAGTTTGTAAACAGGTGTACCAAGCTGGAGATGAGAAAGGGAGAACAATGAGTCTCCTAGGCTTCTCCTTCTCTTATTTGTGATACTGTACTTTTTGAACACTGGCATGAGTGTAACCACAGCAATAAATGCTTTAGCAACCTTTAGGACACTTCACTGCCCATCTCACAAGAGTTTGATCTCTCCCTGTTCCAAGCCCCAGTGATGTAGACTGTCCACACTGACACAAATGAAGCTTGCCAGATCTGCAATATTTTCAGTCATGGTTGTAGTCACAAATGGTCTACACAACATAGTCATAGAATAACTTAGATTGGAAGGGACCTCTGGAGGTCTTAATCAACCCCTTGCATAGAGCAGATCCAACTTGATCAGGTTGCTCAGTCCTGTACCAGGTTGTTTGATCTCCAAAAATGGATACTCCACAACCTCTGTAGGCAATCTATTCCAGTGTTTGACATGCTTGTGGTTACTAAAACCGGTAATTCCTTATATCTAAATGGATTTTGCTGGTTTGCAACTTCTGTCTGTTGTTTTTTCTTCTATCATGCTCCTCTGAAAAGATTTGGCTCAATTTTCTTTACATCTTCCTGTTAGGCAGCAATAAGATTTCTTCTACACCCTCAACTTCCTCTTCTTAAGGCTGTACAAACCAAAGTCTCTCATTTTTTTTTATGTCCTGTGCTTCAGCCTCCCAGTCATCTTAGTGGTCCTCCATTGAACTCATTCCACTAGATCAGGGTTTTCCATGTTTCCACTCAAAACTGTGAGATGTGATCTCAGGGACAGCAGATAAAGGGGAAGACTTGCTGCCCAGTCTTACTGGTACAACTGAGTAAGCAGCTGTCCTTTGAAGGCTGGCAAATTGCTGGCTGACATTCAGCTCTGTGTACTAGGACCTCTAGGTTCTTTACTGCAAAGCTGCTCCCTAGCCACTCCGTACTGGCTTCTGCCATTTTGTGCTCTTTTTCTGTCCCAGATGCAGGACTTGGCATTTGGTGGTGTCAAACTTCACAAACTTTCTGTTTCCATCTTGTCAAAGTAGCTTTGAACAGCAGCTCTGTGGTCCAACATATCAACCATTCTTCCCAACTAGGTATCATCTATGAACTTGCAGAGAAAGCATTCTTTATCATGTCCAGATCATTAAACAGAATTGACCTCAGAGTTTTCAAGATTCTTCTTATTGCCTTCTTGAAGATGGATGTGACTTGTCCCTTTTTCCAGTCATAAGAAACATCCACCAATTGCTATAACCTTTTAAACTTGATAGGTGGTAGTTGCAGTAACACCAGGCAGCTCCCTCAACACCCTCAGATCCATCTCATGTATTCCTAGGGACCTGGGCATGATTAGTTTGCGAAGTGGTCCCTGAGTTTCTTTCTTGCTGTGGTTAATGGGAGTCTCACAGCCTGTTCTACAAGGCATCAGAGGTCTGAGATCAGGTCTTGTCACCAAAACTGAAGCACAAGAAGCATTGCATGCCTCAGCCCTGTTGCACTACAGTGCCGTCTTGTGCTGTGAGGAGATATTTCCCCTAAACTGATATGAAATAAAATGACTTTTTAATTCATGTGAACTTGCTTTCCATTAAAGGAAAAAAAAAAATAAGGGTTGAAGGTAAACTCAGCCAGGCTGATTTCTGAATGCTTTGAAAGGAAAGGAGAGTCCTCCACTTTTTTACCATAGGTATGCTAGTAAGATATTTTTAGAGCATAGTATCTTTTGTTTGGTTTGGTTTAGATTTTCTGTTTTCTTCTTCTTAACATAGAAAAAAAAAAACCAAACATTAGAGACTTTCTTTAACCACAAGCATATAAAATAATTAAAAACTCCAAACATACAAAATAAATTACATACCTGTTAGATTTCTGAATTTTTCTAGTGGTTTTAAAAGTACTGTATCAGACCGGTGTGTAATAGACAAATTGATATTGAGTTGAGAAGAGGAAATTATATCACTCTAATCTGGATCTAGAAACAGGGTAGGATTTTTAGCTGCTATAGTGTTGATCTGAAGTGTGCAAATATGTTAGTTCACAAATACTCAGGTGACAAGTGTGTAAAGCATGCTCACGGGTACAGTTTTGCAATACTTACATTAATCAAAGAAATTTCATGCTGTTTAGAGAGTACAAGTTTATTATTAATGGAAAATGATGGCCTGCTTGAGCTTCAGGCAGGGAGTTTTACTCCTCTTGTGACTGAGGATACCAGAGGCAGAGCCCCATCCAAAAGAGGCTTCACATCACGATTACATGAAATTTGTGGAGGTTTTTCAAGACATGAATCCTAGAAAGGAAGTGAAATATAGAGATAATGATAAATTGATATTCAGTAAAAAAGCGTCTGGCTGAAATCTCAGTGCAGAATTGCTTAAAATTTTCCAATGCGTTTGAGCCTGTTCCCTCAGATGTATTTGTTGCACTGCGGTCTTGGAAAACCTGAGTACAAGCATGCTGTTGGTGTGCTTGAAAGCAGAACTTACTTGGGAGATAACAAAACTAAAAGAAATAGATTTAAAAAGGAGAGAGAGAATAATCCTCATAGATTTAGAAGTCTGTTACTGTTATTCCTCTGTATTTGCCCGTGCAGGTTAAATTCTTATTCAAGTTGCACTTAGAGCGATCAAAAGTGAGGGTTTAAGAGCTCAGCTTAGAAATGCTTAGTCTTAGGTTATATGCTTTTCAAATAACTTTTCTGTAAAGGTTTTTCAACTTTTAAGTGGAAAGTTGGTTTATTTTATGTCTGTCTGCTGCTATCAGTTAAAATGATCTTATTTGTGAGTGTTGGCACAGTTTGCGTTAGTGGCAAGATTGTTAACTCCTACATAAAATACAATGCAGAAAGAAATAACAATAGCATGCAGAAATAACTGCATGCTAATAGAATGCAGATATAATGTAACTTTGTTTAAAAAAAAATCTACAGCAAGACGGTGTACCTGTAGTATTGAACCATAGTTAATTTAAATAGCATTTGATATTTTCTATGTTAAAGTACAACTTCAAACATGTCTGTGTGTACCAGTGGTATCTTTAGATTGCTATATATCTAAGCTGATGTGCTTTTTGCTGTTTTATTGTATTTTACTGACTGGGGGCAGAGAATATAAGAAGCTTTTTATTGTGACACTGGTATGCTGGTATCCTGCCTTAATGCTGCACTATTTGTGTTAAAAATACTGAAGTTTCATGGTTAAATGCAAGTGCTACTTAAAACTGTTAACTATTTTTTGTGAAGTTACTTGTCTGTTGCCTACCTAACTTTCCACCTTCCTGCCTCTGAAGGTCATGCCTAAACTAACAAGGATGAGAAGAGTATGTGAAAGAATGCGTAACAGTATAATAAATTAATGTGTTTGTACAAATTGTTCAAAGTAAACATACAATATAAGCTCCTTCTTCTCTTTGTCTCTGTGTGCAGAATCCAGCCATTCCAATGCAGAAGCTTCAAGACATCCAGAGAGCAATGGAGCTGCTCTCTGCATGCCAGGGTCCAGCAAAGAATATCGACGAGGCTACCAAACGTAAATACCAGTTTTGGGATACACAACCTGTACCTAAACTTAGTAAGTTTAACTGGACCTGTGCATAAGATCTGTCTCACGGACCACTAAAAGAATGTGTTGCCAGCTGTGTGGCATGTTCTCTAAAACTGATGTCAAGGGTTAGGGCTGGGCCTGCCGCTAGACAAATGACAGATGCTCTCTGTTTAACCTCTCTCCCTTCCCAAAGGGGAAGAAAAAGGGAATGAGAGAGAGACTTATGGATTGGAAAACTGAAACAGCTTTAATGAAACAAAACCAGTAAAATTAAATATATACAAATATATGCAAACCCAGTATCGAACTCCGCCCCCCTGATGGCAAATCTGCCAGCAGTGATGCTGTGGAGCAGGCACTGGGGAAGTCCCAGACTTGACTCAGAGGCAGATGGGAACAGGATTTAGGAGCTGGATTATGGAACTGGATTCAGGAATTTACGGATTGGGATCGAAGGCAGAGTGTACAGAGTCCTCAGATGGTGGCCATTGAAGATGAGCGCTTGACCCTCATGATCCCTCAGCTTTCTACTGAATATGCTGTATAGGGGCTGGAATACCTTGTTGGTCAGTTTAGGGTCACCTGTCCTGGCTGCTCCCCACTGCAGGTGCAACCTTTCACTTTGCAGCATCCCACTGTTGTACACAAGATTTAGCAGTGACCTTGGTCTGCACAGCAGCAAGGATAAGCAAGAGTCTTTCTGCACACCAATCCTTGGTAGTAACTCCAAACACCAAGCGTTATCACAGCGAAAACAGACGCTGCCTGCAAAAATGACATTAACTTCAGAAAGTGCAGTTACTTAGAAGAGACTGAGTTGCAAAGTAGAGTCACTGAACAGACTTCTGTTCTAGCTCAAACCAGAACAGCATACGTGAAATTGGACGGTGTGTGGTAGAGATCCCTAATTTTTTGTGTAGTTTATGTGTAATTCTTTATTTCTCTAGTAAAGTGCCACCCACCCCAAATTGATAAGCAACAAAATACAGTGTCAATAAAATCTCATTCTGATGTTATCTCTAAAAATGGGAAATGCTATTGAAATAGCATTCCTTTGTATATTTTAGGTCTGAACTCTTGAACAACAGAATATAGACGTTTTTTCCACTTCAGGGAAAAATAAGTGTTGACAAAGAGTAAACTTTGATTATATATATATATATATTTATTTAACCTTAATTTTTTTTCAATAGATAATTTGCTATCACAGAGATAATGAATCTCCTGCTGTAGGTTGCACTGTTTTTACTCAACTTTAAGTGGATAATGGTGCTTCTTTCATGTGTGAACACTTTTTCTGCTGTATGTTCACGTGCTTCCTCCACAAGGTACGCTACCTTCTCAGAGTCTGTTCTCTATTCTTGGTACCAAGTGAGATGGTGAAGTGACCTCTCCTTGCCTTTAATTTTGTAAGGAATTTGGTCGATGGCTTTTTATACTGATCTGATCCCCGTCAACACCGTTGGTAAATCTTAGTCTTTGCTGGAGGAGATAGTTGCTGACTCTCTTTTTCTGAATTTCTTTCTGAACCTTCTTCCCCCTTCATTATCTTCAAGTTAAGCAGCTGTAGCTCTTCAGTGCCAACGAAACTTGGGGATCCCACAAATAAAGCAGTCTTGGCGTAACAGCCGTTATTGTTCTGTTCTGCAGCTTTCTCTCCATAGGTGTAGAATAAGCAGAAATAAGGTAGACTTTAAAGCACAGGAGCACTCTGCTCACTTTCTTGCTCTCTCTCTCTTCACAGGGCAAGGTTTCATATTAATTCATTTCTATAGCTTAAACCACAGTGGTCTCGTTTCTCTCTGACTTCCTTGCACAGAAGAGTCCAGAGCAGAGTCCCAGGATGCAATATTTTCCACTGGATTGAACTTAACCTGCCCTGGTTCTTCTCCATGCAAACTCTGTCCAGATACCTCAGTAAACTGATCGTAGTAATTGTCACCCTAATCCTCCCTCAGTGGAGAAAGAACCTAGCTGGAAAAAGTTGATGTATAAATCATAAAATACTCTGGCCATAACAGTGCTTTTCCGGAGATGGTTCAGGTGTCTGCAGAGCACTTCCAGGAGTTGAGCTCAGGTTGGTCAATATATCTTACAGCACTTCTATAGAGATGAGAGTCTGTCACCTGCCAGCCTAAAGGATCAACGCATTGCCTTTAAAAATGATTTGTTAGTGTTGTTCAATAGGAATATGCTTTGTTGAATTTGTCCAGCAGAGGTTTTGTTCAGTATTGTTTAGAGGTTTTGTTCAGTATTGTTTATGAATTGTTTCTTGATCCCATTACTTTTTATTTTTTAAAGGTTTTCCTTTATCTGCTGGATGAACATATTGGGAATTCTTCACTATTTGATATGTTGGATTGGTTTAGGTAGGAAAAACATTTGTTGATTCAAGAAAGACCTGTAGGGATCTTTGCATTAAATTCACTTCAGAGACCTTTCTGTTTTCTAGTTAAGGTTGTTAGCAATAGGTCTGTTAGGCCAAGTCTGCCATGTAGGGGCAGTAACATTTAGGCTGTTGATACTTTCAGGAGTTTGTGTAAAGTTGCTGGTAATGATGATGTTCCAAATCAGACAGCAAGCAGTATCTATTGGGCAGGATTGCACAGTATTTGGGAAAAGCGTGGACTACAAAATATTTGACTGTCTAGAGCATGCTGGTGATGATAGCGTTGAATGTTATGGTAAGAATCAGAGGGAAGGCCAACAAGGCAGATATGGTGGGATTCCTTTATAGACCACTCAACCAGGATGAAGAGGCAGATTAAAAAAACTGTAATCAGCTGGAAGTCGTCTCATAATCACTAGCACTTGTTCTTGTGGGGGACTTCACCTTACCAGATGTCCACTGGAAACCCAATGCAGTGGAGAGGAAACAGCCTAGGAGGTTCCTGGAGTGTGTGGAAGAGAACTCCCTGACACTGTTGGTAAGTGAGCCTATTGGAGAAGGTGCCCTGCTTGACAGTGTCCTGTTGTTTGTGAACAGAGAAGAACTTGGGGGTGATGTGATGGTTGGAGGCTTTCTTGGGCATAGCAATCATGAAATAAGTTCTCAGTTCTTGGAGAAGTAAGGAGAGGGGCGTTAGCAGAACTGCCACCTTGGACTTCTGGAGGGCAGACTTTGGCCTGTTTAGGAGCCTGGTTGACAGAGTCTCTTGGGAAGGGAAAAGGAGTCCAGGAAGGCTCTACATTTCTCAAGAAGGAAAACTTACAGCTGCTGGAGCAGGTCATCCCCACATACTGTAAGATGAACCATCGGGTAGGAAGACGGGCCTGGATGAAGTGTTGGCTGGAGCTCAGGAGGAAATGGAAAGTCTGTGGCCTATGGAAGAAGGGGCAGGCCAATCAGGAGGACTACAAGATTATGCTGTGAGAAAATTAGAAGAGTGGCTGGAAAGCTGCATGGTGGAAAAGGACCTGGGAGTGTTGGTTGACAGCCAGCTGAACATGAGGCAGCAGTGTGCCCTGGTTGCCAAGAAGGCCAACAGCATCCTGATTGGAAACTGTGTCGCCAGCAAGAGAAGGGAAGTGAATGTGCCCCTGTACTGAGCACTGGTGAGGCCACACCTCAAGTACTGTGTTTAGTTTTGGGCCCCTGACTACAAGAAGGACAATGAAGCTGGTGAAGAGTCTAGAGCACAAGTCTTACGAGGCGTGGCTGAGGGAACTGGGGTTGTTCATCCTGGAGAAAAGTCGAGGGGAGATCTTGCTGCTGTCTGCAGCTACCTGAAAGGAAGTTGTAGCGAGGTGTGAGTTGGTCTCTTCTCCCAATTAACTAGTAATAGGAGAACAGGAAATGGCCTCAAGTTGCACCAGGGGAGGTTTAGGTTGGACATTAGGAAAAATTGCTTCCCTAAAAGGGTTGTAAAGCACTGGAACATGTTGTGCAGGGAAGTGGTGGAGTCCCCATCCATGGAGTTATTTAAAAGATGTGTAGATATGCTGCTGAGGGCCATGTTTTAGTGATGGATTTGGCAGTGCTGGGTTAACAATTGAACCTGATGGTCTTAAAGGTCTCTTGCAGTCAAACTGATTCAATGGTTTAGTGGTGGACTTGGCGGTGCTGGGTTAATGATTGGACTCAATGATCTGAAAAGTCTTTGCCAACATAAATGATTCTGTGATTTGGCAGATGCTGCTGCATAGAAAGGAGCAACATCTGCTCATAGCTGTATACTGAGGGACCAGAGTTGTAAACTACGGGAGGAGAAGCAAGCATACATATTTAGGAACAAGTTTCACATTCCATCAGCATCCTGGCTTTGCCTTGCCCCTGCTCCTGAGTAATCCTGTTGAGTTCAGGTCTGTTCAAGTCAGTGGTAAACAGCATCCAAGCCATATCTTGGTAGCTGTGAGTACAGTGTGTTTCTCATGACGATACTGTGGGTCTTATGGCTGGCTAAATGCTGTGCATGTGCTGATAAATTGCTGTCCCGTATTACCAAAGTGTGGGTATCAGTTGGGGATCTTATGAATGTTTACAAATATTTGAAGGGTGGGTGTCAAGTAGAAGCAGACAGTCTCTTTTCAGTTGAGCTCTGTGATAGGACAAGAGGTAATGGTAGCAAGCTGAAACACAGGAATTTCCACCTCAACATGAAATGACATTGTAAAGAGGCTAGTGCTGGTCTCTCCTCTTGGGTATTAGTGACAGAACCAGAGGGAATGGCTTCAAGCTGAAACAAGGTAGGTTTAGAATAGGAAAAGATTCTTCACGGTAAGCGTGGTGGGATATTGGAATAGGCTGGCCAGGGAGGTGGTTGAGTCTCCATCCCTGATGTGTTTAAGAATCGCTTAGATGTAGTGTTGGGGGTTATGGTCTGGGGGAGAACTTGCAGAGTAGGGTGAAAGGTTGGACACGATGATCCCATGGGTCTTTTCCAACCTAGATGGCTCTATGATTCTTCACTGTGAGAGTGACAGAGCACTGGAACAGGCTGACCAGGCTGTTGTGGAGTCTTCTTCTCTACAGACTTTCAGGACCCACCTGGATCTGTTCCTGTGTGGTTTGCCCTGGGTGTTCCTGCATTGGCAGGGGGGTTGGACTTGATCTCCAGAGGTCCCTTCCAACCCCTACCATTCTATGAGTAGTTCTGTGCATATCTATAGATGTTCTGATGAGATAGTCATTAGTCTGAAGGTGATCTGTGAGAATGAGAAGTAGTGAAAGCTAATGATAGTATTTTTTGCAACATTTTTTAAGAGTGTCATGTCCCTGTCACATAATTATGAGAAAATTCATGATGTGAGTTAAATGAAGTTTTGAGAACTGTGAGGAAAGCTAGCAATATAACTGTTTTCTTTTGCTTTGTTTTTTTCTCCCCTCCTTTGCCCTCAAAAGATGAAGTTATAACTTCACATGGTGCAATTGAACCAGATAAGGACAATGTCCGCCTAGAGCCATATTCTTTGCCACAAGGTTTTATGTGGGACACATTGGATCTTAGCAATGCTGAAGTTGTAAGTAAAACAATGTGTATATGTATCTAAGATCGTTGAATTTTATTCTGATTGATGTGTGCGGATAAATCTTTGGATTTTTTTGTGTGTGTTTTCAGCTGAAGGAGTTATACACGCTGTTAAATGAGAATTATGTAGAAGACGATGATAATATGTTTAGGTTTGATTATTCACCTGAATTTCTTCTGTGGTGAGTAGCAAGTTCCACCTTCTGCTCTGTCTAGAGTTCAGAGAAGAGTGTCTTTATTACGTCTTCTTAGGCAGTAATTTGTAATTATTTCTGTTATCAATTCTAGGGCACTACGCCCCCCGGGCTGGTTACCCCAATGGCACTGTGGTGTTAGAGTATCTTCAAACAAAAAACTGGTAGGATTTATAAGTGCCATACCTGCAAATATTCGTATTTATGACAGGTAAAATACACCGTTACTTTTGTATTTGTAAAAGAATAACACAATGAAGCAAATCTTAAACTGGTATCCATTGGCATTGAGAACTTAGAGAGGAGGAGGCTCACTGACCATACAGAGTCAGAAGAATCCTGTGTATGTAGCAGAGACTTTTTTTAACTCGTTCCCCTCTCCCCCACAAAAAAAGCTTGCAAGCTTCTTACAATAAATACCAGTAATATATTTTTAAGTAATTTATCATATTGATGGATGATACAGATAATGACATAGAATTTTCTTTCTATGTCTTTAAATACTTTCTATCTTTAAATACTTTCTACTGGAAAGTATTTAAAGGATAGTCAGCTGGACTTTCTTGGCCAAGCGTTCAAACACTGACAATTGTACTTGGATGCCATTCTGCATCTTAAAGCAAGGCAACTGATTATATCTCACTAGAGCTGTGAAAAAGGAGAGTTGCAAACACCTTAGACACAGTTTGCATACGTCACAATTTGCCACTGCGGTCATGATATGATAGATCACTATTGGTTGCAGATGTACTTTGTCACAGGCCAATTTATTTTTACCTCAAATTCTTCTGTCATAACATGGAAAACTACAGTTATGCAAATGAAATATGCAATGTGTGACTGTTTTTAACTTTTCCACTGTTTAATATCCTTTTAGTGTGAAGAAAATGGTAGAAATCAATTTTTTGTGTGTCCATAAGAAATTGAGATCTAAACGGGTAGCACCTGTACTGATTCGGGAAATAACCAGACGAGTAAACCTGGAAGGAATTTTTCAGGCTGTTTACACTGCTGGAGTGGTACTCCCTAAACCTGTGGCCACTTGCAGGTAACCTAGGTGATGTTCATAATAATATCAGCTCCTATAGCAATCATGTTAAGCAATGCTTAATGTAATTGTCTAGAAACAGTAACAGCATAAAATTCAAAGAAATTAGATGTTGTGGCCTTGGCTAACCTGAAGGCCTGAGTGTTTTTCAGGGTGGGGTGGGTGAGTTGGTTGTTTTTGTGGTTTTTTTTTTCCTTCCCTCCCAGTGCCTTGGATTAAACAGCTACTTAGACTAAAATCTAATTTTGAGTTTGTTTATCATACTTAAAATACAGTTATGAATGTTTCTGTCGACCTTCTGGTGGAAGGCCTGACAGCATTGTATACCTGTGTTTTTCAAGTGGCCTGCTTCCCTGCTGGGCCACTTCCCTGTTGAAATGTTTGCTTGCCAAAGATGGCAGAGCATTTCTGGGAATTGTATGATTTGTTTTTTTGAAATACTTTCATCTTTGCTGGAGAAAGCAGTGCTTGATCAGTATTTGATAGAGATGGGAAAACTGTCACGTGAGAAGAGTTGTATGTAATCAAGTACAATTTCTTTTGCTTGGAATGGATTTTATTTCTATGTGGAAAAGTTTAGTTCCAGCAGTATTAGTTCTTCTGTCTCACCTGATGGTGGACAGGGTACTTTTTGATCTGAAATTGTGATTGTACCTATGAATTGTACCTATTGTACCTATGTACCTTCTGTACAAGAAAATAAATGTTACCATGCGGGTATGGTGACGTTGTGAGGGCCATGGCAAGTACTAAAATGTTTAGGCCTGAGATTACTCGTTCTGTAATAAAAAGCATTTGCTTAGATTCAAAACATGGTGATAGTAGGCCTGTTTAAAAGCTATCGCTTGGATATAGCTTTTCCTTATCTTTTGTTGCTCAAGCTTCTTACAGAGTACAGACTTAGTGAGAAACAAATTTGGAGAGGAGAAGGAGCAATGTGAGAAAGCAGGGGAATGGATGTAAGTAAGGTGGACACTTAAAATATTATTTTATCTCATTATTAATTTTATTTCTAGGTATTGGCATCGGTCACTGAATCCCAGAAAATTGGTGGAGGTTAAATTTTCACATTTGAGTAGAAACATGACTCTGCAAAGAACAATGAAGCTCTACAGACTTCCTGATGTAAGCAGTATGACTTCTAGAGAATACCCACAGTTATTGTGAGGCCCAAAATAACCTTCCATCTGTTTCTGACAGCACAAGCTTTTCTGTGGAAAGACAGTGCATGCAGGACATTAAAAAAAAAAATAATACAGCTCGTTGATGAAAAAGACCTTAAGGGCTATACTAAACAGAAGAGACTGTTGCTGGAAATGTAGATCTCTATATGGAGAAAATAAGAATTTTGATCTGAAAGCCTTAAACAAAGAAAGGAAAAAAACCAGAAACCTTGATTTGATAAACATGCGGGATTGAGTTAAAGATGTATAAGACTATTCTGGGTATGATTAATATGATAAAAGATTACTGGAACGGAAAATTAACAGTTCTTGTGTCAAAATTCTCAAGTCCAAGAAAAAGTTAGCTGAGTGCAGTGAAATTGATTCCACTCTAATTCACAGCTTTTTCTGTTCTGTCAGAATGTTGATTTTCTGCAATGAATAGGCTCAGCAAAAGTCACCTCAGGATGTTACTGTTTATTTGTGTGGTCTAGCAAAAAAAATAAAAGTGTTCTGGCATAGGTATGTTAGTTAAAAATAATTTTTTTTTTCATGTTTGCATCTAATAGTTAGGCTGGGAAAAAGTCTTAGGATGCATTTCCATGACAGGGCAAGTCACTGTAAGCAGTCTGAGATGTACTATTAAAAAAATATTATTGCTGTAATTAATAACCTATAGAAGCTAGTCCAAGCTTTATGATTGAAAGCAATTTCTTTGCTTGTAAAATCTAACTTTCTGTTTGGAGGGATTGCAGTATATCCTTTACCTGTACCATATCAGTAACCCTTTACTCATTTAAGCAAACCCTCCATTTTGGTTAAAAATACTTTTTTTCCTCACTCATAGTACTTTGTAATGGTTTCTTTGACTTTGGAGAAGTGTGTCTGTTGGTTTTATTTTGCTTGATGCTGTCGGTTCTCTTACTACTTAAATACTTGAGTAGTACACAAAGCATTCCTTGGTATAAAGCACGTGCTGTGGCTGGGGCTGAGCTCCTGCTGCTGTCAGAGAGACTCGTTTCCTGTGCCACCTACGTGACACCTGTGCCGTGGGTTCTCCCTTGCATGTAGGGCAGCAGTTTTCAGAGCTTAAGATTCATAACCAAATTAATTAGGTTTTAATCTTGGAGAACTAAATATAGCTTCCTTCAGATCTTGAAGACAGTCTAAAAAAGTGCAGTAGACAATTTCAAATAGAGGTTATGGTGGCAACTCCAGTACTGTTTCTCATGGAAACAATACAAGGAAAATACAGCTTAAAGAATAAGGATCTTAGTTACAGTACAAAAAGTGTAACCATGGAGAATCATTAGAAACAACAGCAGTTGTAGCCTGATCATCTTCCTTTATCATAAACCCTGATTTCAACAGAAGAATAAATTGAGAAAAAGAATATATCATACGTCATTCATAAAATACAGGCAAGGCAAACATCCTGTACAGGGATGTGCAAATAGAAAATAAGTCCTTTGAAAATCAACTTTTGTAATGAAGTAATGTAGAAGTCCATAAGCCTCAGCTACTTGTTTATTTTTAGATTGGACTTGGGAACTTCTCCCGTGGAAAATAAAGTTTTAATCTTTGTTCTAGCTTTTTTTCTTTAGGTCTGGTGCTTTGCGTTTTTTTTGAGGTGTGTTTTCCTAAGAAAGGGTTTAAGTGCTGTTGAGGATCTTTATCCTCACTTTCAAATTGCTTTCATAAACTACTGTCACACAAATTTGTTCATTCAGGGTACACTGTCACTGTCCTGTCCCTCAGCACCAAACACTGCTTCTTGTATTTTAACCTCTTTTCATAGTGACTTTGGAGTATCACTGCCACTCAAGGTCATCCCCTTTAAGAGGAATTAACCATTCCTAATCACTTGCACAGTCTGAATTAAAAAGGTTTTCAGAAATAATTAATAAATAACCACCCTCACCAAAGGTTGTGTTTGTGCATGTACCTATGGGCATAAAAAAAAAAATTTTTTTTTTTTCCCTCTAAGTTTAAGCTCTTGAGTAAGGATTTTTCTGAAAGAGTTAAACTTTGGCTGTGTTTAGAATAAGGACTGGAGCCTGTTTGTCCCTGTATGTCTTTTCCTGACTCACTGAGATCCTGAGCCAGGGTACTCACATGAATATATGTCTAGTGCAGCTTTATACATGGAGCAGAGGAACAAATTTGAGCCTAGTTCTGTATATTTTCCCTCACTTTTGGGCCATTCTGAGCATTGCTGGGGAATAGTTGCAGCTCAGCTGCTTTTCATCCTGTCCTGCTCTAGTGTATGGTTTTAGGAGAGGGATTAAGTCTTGAGGGGAGCTGGAATTAACCTTTCATATTGAGTTCATAAGGAATTTCTGAATGAAATATGGCACAGGAAGCATCATATTGATGAGTCAGGTGAATACCTTTACGAATTCAGGGCATTTAAAAATCTAGATGATGTGCTGTTGTGGAGCCAAACCATAGTCCCAGGCTGCTCAGGAAAGCAGGAAGACTGAAACGTAATTCACAGCCAGAGCTGTGGCAAAAATATGCCTTGATTTTTCATCTGGCTGCTGACTCCCTTATTAGACTAATAAATACTACCCTCAGAATGATGCCTTTGGAGCAGAGTATAATCAGCTGCATTAATTTCAGGCTTCCAGTAATCAAGTCTCTACCTGACTGCTCTTGCAATTGACTTTGCTATGATTAATGTGATATGTGCCTGAGTATGTAGCTCACGCAGATGAAGGAGCTCTGAAGAGAACATGTCTTAACCTTCCTAAAAGTAAATATCCAGGAAAGCTGGGAAAAAAAAAAAAGAGAAAATTTTAATTTTAAACATTAATTATGTAGTAATGGAAAGCAATTTTTTTTCCTCTTCTGATGTTTAAAGTCAAATAAATAACTATTTGTTAAAATACTGTAGGTTTTTAATTTCAGGCAGCTGTAAGTTATGAGAAGTTTTCTTATTAACAGAATAGGAGTTGTGCCTGTATAGGAAGTTGAGTTAGGAAGGAATTTTGCAAGTTTTATGAGCAGGTGGATTTGAGTTAAATAATTTCTCATTAAACATTTTTCAGCTGACTTTATAACTTGACTAATTTTCATAAGTTTGAATTGCAAGTGTTCTTGTCATCAGATTAACTTCTGATATGCACGTTTCTTTATGTTTTATTTTGATGTCTGGCCTCTAGGTAGTTTAGAAGAATAAGAAATAAAGACTGACCTAAAAAAAAAAAAAAAATAATAGTACCAAATGCATGAAGTCTATACTGTTGGCAATGGTATCTGTTTCCCTGGAGAAACGAAGTTGTTTCAGTAATGAAATATAAAGATTGAAGTGTCCTAGAGTGTCTGAATAATTAGAAGAAAGGGAATTCTGATTGAAAGCTGTTTGTAAAATAGCATAATGAATTAGGCAGCTGGGGTAAAGTAGGCTGATAGTGAATGCATTATGGCAAGTGGACTGACTCTGCAACCTACTTTCAGCCTTTGCTGTGTATGCGGTTTTCCTTTCAACATCTTAACTTTTTGTTTGTTTGTTTGTTTTTGTTACAAAAAGGCCACAAAGACTTCAGGTTTGAGACCGATGGAACAAAAAGATACTAAAGCAGTACAAGAATTAATCAACACTTACTTGAAACAGTTTAATCTTGCTCCTGTAATGGATGAAGAAGAGGTAGCGCACTGGTTCCTGCCTCGGGATCATATTATTGATACTTACGTAGTAGAGGTAAAACGTGCCCTAAGTATTTCATGAATGTGTATGTGAATGCCACTTGGAAAAATTCCTATCAGCACCAAGTTTTTGAAATGCAGATGGTATAAAAATATGTGCTATAGGTAGAATTTGATATCGTGATTCCAGGCTTTGTTTGTGTTGCATTCTCTTAATGAGAAAATGTTTGGTTGTGACAAACATTTGGCAGTGCTCTTAGAACAAGTTATTTTAAAGAAGGATTTTGGAACCTCAAAAATATCACTGTTTTGAAAATATCACAGCAAAGAGCCTTACATATTTTAAAAACAACTTTTCCACCTGCATTCTTCCATTTTTTTCATAGAGATATGACATGATAATAAGCAGTGGTACTCAAATCTCCTTTGCTAGAAAAAAGGGAAAATGATACAATGACTCAGATAAGAATTTGGGTTGAATTTGGTGTCTTTCTCTCAGGTGTCTGCCATACACCAGTTCAAAATTACTTATTTATAAAACCAAATCTAGGGACACCTGCAGGTAGAATTTTTTTTTTTGATGGTCTGCTTCAGTAATTTATTTTTTTTTTCCAGAAAGAGTGTGTGTATATCTATGTGTATGAATTTGTATGTGTGTGTATGTATCTACATGTATATGCAAGAATGTATGTAAAATAGAGAAGCAAAAGTTAATTGGTGCTGTCAGCTAGGAGTTCAGTTATCTTGAAAATTATAATCTTTGTCCACTAACAAGATGGAGAGCATCATCTGTTCCTTCCACTTGCTCTCCCCTACCACCCTCACCCTCCAGCCTGTTGGTCACACTGGTTCTCGCAAAAGAAGCACTGATGGAACGCGTTACCACTTGGATTTAAAATCTCCAAGGCATGGTTGGAATAGCTGCCATAAAGCTAGTGGAGAAAGCTTCACTCTTTCCTCTGGGTCCATGCTAAATCAATTGCAGACATGCTGTTTAGATAGTGTATTACTTGTTTAAAGTGATAAGGTTATTTGAAAATGATCAGTACTGACATCTTTAAACCTATGAGCTCCTCAGAGAGGCTGCAGGTTGTGAAGCTCAGTATTCCCACACTGCAGCTGGAATTTGTGCAGGAATCTGAGCTAAATTTAGAAACTTAACTGCTGCTGGACTGGAGAGGTCCTGCTCCTTGCTTGTCACTGTCCAAGCTTAGCTTACTACTTACTTTGTAGTGGGTCTAGTGCTTCTATGGTCGAATTTAATTTATTGTCCCTTCTTTTTTCTCCACCCTCTCTTCTTCTCCATACACTCTCCCTCTCCACCCCTCTTCTGGGTTGGCTTTTGGCTTTGTTGGTGAGCTGAAGTGTATAGAAGAGTCCATAAACTCCAGGATCAGCAAGTGTGCCTTTTTAACTGAACAGCACAGCCTTCACTTGCTTGTTTTATTTAGTCTCTTGAACTACTTTTTCACTATACAAAATGTTAGTGCTTAAAATCTTTTTGTGACCTGGAGAAGTTGGTGTCGTATTTTTGAGTCATCTTTGGAATGTGCAGAGTTAAAAAATTAAAGTACTCTGTATAAATTCCCGAATTAGTATTTTCATTGTCCTTACTAAATTTAGTGTATGACTTAATAACTTTTTGGTTATTTCTTGTTAGTTTTATCTCTACTACAGAATCCATACCTGCTCTAAGACAGTAACTTTTCTGCATGTGATAGGTTCAACTCTTACTTTTTACTGTAGAAATACTACCAGTTTAAGGATCCACATGAGGCCCTTCATAGAGCTCAAAATAGTATGCACCTGTCAATCAAAAATAAAGACAAGCAGCAAGAACAAGCATTTGTGTGTCTCCTTTGTTTTATCTTCTAGGAGATATCAGGAGACCAATAAGAATGAAAATCGTGGTAGTTTCTTTTGTGCTCAGCGTGTCAGTCAGTTAAAATCCATTAGGTGTGTGAAATACTAAGGAAGTTTGTGTAGGATGCTTTAGATTTCTGTATAAGTACCTTTTGTGATGACTGTTGGTCTTACTAGAATCACAATGTAATTTAGCACTGTTGTCCAGCAAATGGAATGTGCTTGTTGATTAATAATCACTAGAGCTGATTTAATCGTGCTTTGTATACCAGCACAGTAATTTTTTTTCTGTTTTTAGAAAGTTGAGAAAATTATTCCTTAATGTGAACTACATAGATTTTTTTAAAAAATATTCTTTTTAAAATTGGTTCAGTTGGAGAAACATTTCTATACTTGTGAGTGTGCTTTGTCAGCATCATTTATAGAAGGCTAAGCTAGGGAAGCAAACTGAAATGCTTTGGCAATTGCTTATCAAAATGTTATTGGTGTAATAGACTACAATAATCTAAATGTGTATTTCCTTTTCTGAAGTGACGATTTTAGGCTTCAGCCTCACTTTGACATATAGGTGCTTCCTTGGCAAGAATTCAGTTTCTTCAAATCTTAGCCAAGATTATCCATTATATGAAAACACAGTGTGCAAAACTATGCTGCATTTGTTGCTTACTTCCTGTAGAGCTGCCATGTTAGTCCAACAATAACTGTGCAGTTACTTCTTATTAATGGACATTTTTTTTTCCCTCCAGGGCTCAAGTGGTGTTTTAACAGACTTCCTGAGTTTCTACACATTACCTTCAACAGTGATGCACCATCCTGTTCATAAAAGCCTCAAAGCTGCCTATTCCTTTTACAATATCCATACAGAGACCCCCCTCTTGGACTTAATGAATGATGCACTCATTATAGCTAAATTGGTAGGTTGGGGGCAGTGCATGTTCTGCTTCTTACACTAAATTATTCTTAGGAGCTCTCTAAATAATGTCATGTTGTAGGTTTTAAGCACACCTTCATGCACAGAATTACAGTGACAGAGTTTAGTTGAATGGAAGGGAAGAGACTATAAAGGAAGTTTTTAAACATAACAGTTTTGTGCTGTCTGATGAAAAGCAAATGCTCAGCCCTTAGTCATCAGGGTTTCATGGGAATCCAGTGCGAACATCAATGGCAATGTAGTCTGTGCACATATGAATGAATTCTCAGACCTGTTTAGCCCTGGCAATTCACAGCACTGTACAGGCTTCAGATCATAGGTGTGTTCTCTGCATGTACACTGTAGAGCATAGGCATGTTCTGCTCCTTACGCTTGAAGCTTGCCCCTCCCAACCAAATACCTCCCAGATGAGTGCTCAATGTAAGCAAATGCTAGCTGTGCTCCAACTGACTGTGTTCAGAGCCATCTGCACTGCATGTGGCGCAGGGACTTCCGTGTTGATCCTGTATGAAGCCAGTGATGGTCTGCAAAGGCTGTATCTGTTCAGACTTCAGGCTGTATGAGAGCAGCCACATAGTCTTCAGCTTGTCTGTCTCAGCAATGCTCATGCAGTACTGCAGCTGAGCTATCTATGACATGAACTGCTTGCTGAGGCTTGTTGACCTGTAAGCAGTAGTGAGGTGAATAACTGCTTGGCAAGGAGAACCCCATTCAGGCTCCAGAATAATACCAAAGTAAGCCCAGAGATAGAATTTGAAAGGTGTTAAGATATATGAAAATACAGGAAGATAGATTGTATAATTTTCAGAAGTGTCTAAAAATACTTGTGCTACTTATTCTTAAAAGTCAGAGTGGAAAAAAAGAATAAATGTTGGTTTCCATTTGAAATGTGGCATAGAGAGCTGAGTGGCTGGCCATTCACTAGGACAGAGATGGAGTGGGTAAGGAAGCAGTTACATGGTCTAACCGCAAAGCGTTGCACCTTCCTCTGTTTACATTTCTCTCTGAATGTGACATAGTTAGAATTCTGGGATTTAGATACCTGCTGATTTCTAGAGTATATGGAGCTGGGCCTGTCTGCATCATTAGATGCCTGATTACATTTGTAGATCTGGCACTTGGAATTGTAGCTGAGGAGGTGTGAGGCGAGGGGAGAGAAATGATAAAAGTACTCCTGTTGGCAGATTTTTGTTTACAAACGTACTGGCTCTGTCAGGTGTGGAGTTAACTTTCTTCCTAGCAGCTGTTAGGGTGCTGTGGTTTTATATTTGTGACTAAACCAGGGCTGATAACACACCAGTGTTTTGGCTGTTGCTGAATAGTACTTGCACAGCATTAAGGCTTTTTTCACCCTTAATGAATAGGCTGAATGTGGGCAAAAAGCTGGGAGGGGACACAGCCAGGACAGCTGACCTCAACTGACCACATTGATATTCCACACCTTATGATGTTGTGATCTGCAATAAAGGCTGAAGGAAAGGAGAAGGAAGGGGGAATGCTCTTGGTCATGGCATTTATCTTCCCAAACAACGATTACGCATGCAGACACCTTGCTTTGCAGGAGGTGGCTTGACATCTGCCTGCCAATTGGCAATAGTTAATAGTTTTGCTTTGCTTGTGCATGCAGCTTTTGCTTTCTCTGTTAAGCTGTCATTATTTTGATTCACAAATCATCTTCCCTTCCTTCTATTTTCTCCTCATCGTGTGGGAGAGGAGCGAGCAAAAGGCTGGGCACAATCCACCACAGTCCTTCCTGTACTTTTACTCCCAAAGAATGCATTTTGGAAGTACAAATTCAATTCAGCAAATTACTTTCAGGGTTTGCATGTCAGTTTAATGTTGATTTTTATCTTCATATTACACTATCTAGAACTAGAAGTAAGCCTAGTGAAATCTTGGCACCTACAGGACAAAATTCCTGACCTCCAAAGCAAACCACAAAATTTGGAGTTCTGCACTTAGGTTCCATGTAGTCTGCGTGGAAAGAGTGAGATTTTGCAGCAGGATAATCCCCCCAAACCTTGCATATTTTATTGTCAAAGCTGATGCTAAGTTTCTAGGTCTAGAACAGGAGAGAGCTTATAAACAGAAGTTCATTTCTGAGTCTGCTCTAATGGTCTGGCAGAGCTGCAGAGTGCAAGTATTTTTTAACAGAAACTCTTTTTTTATACCTTTCAGAAGATATTAACCTGAACCTAATTTTCTGGTGCTTAGCTACTGAGTTAAAACTACATCTGTAGATTCTATAATTTATTTGAATTTTGAGTGCTGAATTGGAGAACTTCATTAGTGTGTTTGTACCTACAATGTCTCTCTCTTCTCCCCCGCTTCTCTTCCTGCCTCACAAGATTTCTGTTACTAACTTGGAATCTTTCAAAATTTCCTACTTTAGATACTAAGTGTCAGATCCTTGCCACCTTATTTGTCTTGGTTTTATGGGTTTTTAATAGCACGTTTAACTTAGCATAGCTTCATCTACATACAAAATGCTCTCTGTGTAAGGTAGTGAGTGAGGAATTTTACTAAACTCACTCTATGTGCTTTGTAACTTTTAAATAGTTGTAAACTGATGGAGAACTTAAACTGCTCTTTTTCTTCAGTCCCCCTTTTTCCTAATATGAGGTACTTATTTAAAAAAAAAGAAAATAGTTTTTTATACTGAGTAAAGAATGTTCCTTACCATCTTCTTGTGCTTAAGTAACTGAGCATTATTCCTTTGTAACTTATTTTTATCTTAAGAGTATAGAAAGTCCCGCTGGCATACTGCCTTTGTGTTGTTAAGACTCACAAGATCTTAGGTCAGACTCCCTTGCAGTTAATTGCAAATAAACAGACCTTTATATCCAGACCCCCAAGCAAATTCAGCTATTCATACATGATGACGGTCACTATCATGGCTTAATTGACCTCGGGTTTATGTTGCTTGTTAAAGAGTTCACAGTGAGTTGGGATTGGAGTATGTTGTTGCTGCACAAGCCAAAAAAATTTGGCTGCCTGGCTATTCTGAGAGCAGAGTGGCTCTTTGAGTGGTGAATTTGGGGGGGTGATGAAAAAACGAGTTGGTAGAAGGTGCATATGTAAGGGCGGGAGAATAACACGTGAAAGATTGGAGTTCTGAAGACAATGGCATTTCAGAAAGAGACCAAACCACAAAAGTATCAATAAATGGAATGATAAATGGCTGAAAAACACCACAAGCTGTATTTATGCAGAAAAAAATGTCTGTCTGTAAGGATAAAATAATGGATACTGCTTTACGCACTCTTCAGACCTTTATCACTAAACGTGGTTTTAAAATTCCTACCCTTTTGGAGATAATCTTCAAAAAATGTTGTGCTTACTCTTCACTTTTTACTGGGAAAATTTCTTTGTGTGTGTGTACCTAATTAAAAGGCAGGATTTATTCCCTTGTCTTTTTTCCCCTTAATTAGCCTACTGTCTTGGATATTGTATGCCACTGTTTCATTTCTGCATCATTTGAAACTTTAAAAAGTAAAATTATAAAAATGTTTTGCTATTGCCAGAAAGGATTTGATGTGTTCAACGCACTAGACTTAATGGAAAACAAAACATTCCTGGAAAAACTCAAGTTTGGGATTGGAGATGGAAATCTGCAGTATTATTTGTACAACTGGAGGTGTCCTGGCATGGAATCTGAAAAGGTGAGGGAGAAAGAAGAAAAGCTTTTGAACTTTGTTAGGCATAATGGTACATTAATCTGTGCTGGCCTTAATGGGCAGAAGTTTCAAAATTACTTTTTTAATTGGTCGTATTTAAGATCCCCAATTGAGGTGCAGAAAATAATGATGTTTAGCTGTATTGCCATACTTGACCTGAAATACTATATTTTTTTCTTCTTCCTTTAGGTTGGTCTTGTTTTACAATGAGGACACTTAAGTTTCTAGAACTCTTGAGGTCATCATTTGAGTTAATTTGATCTCCATAACTCTTGGAATGGTATTGTTCAAGAGGAGTAAAAGCACAACGTCAGTGATACTGAAATAGTCCATTAAACCTAAACAATGAAGACATCCATATGTGACCAAATTTTTGCATTTCCAGATAGATCCGAAGGTCCATGAAACTCTTTTATTGTTCATGAAAAGAAAAGCACATGCATTTAAGTTTCAAAGCTTAGCTTGCACCTTGATGAGAAGAAGGTATTTTTTTTCCACTCTGTAGAAAAGACTGTTTTGTACAAACTGAACTTCAGTGGTGGATTAGGGTACAAAAATATTTGCTATTATGTGGATGAACTGCTGCATTTCTATTTATTAAGTGGTGGTGTATGTTTGTCAGTGTAACAGAATGAAGGATACAAACTTGAGTATCTTTGCTTATTTACTTCACATGGATATCATCATTTGGGGGAAGATGATGAAGTAGGATACGTTTGTAGCTCTATGAAAGTCCTGGATGTTTTTGTAACTGGAGCAGTATGACAATGTACTGGTTTAACTAGTGCATTTGTTTCTCCATAAGCAATGCTGCCAAATCAATAAAAATACAGATTTGTACTTTGATCTTCAATAGATCAGTGGATTGATTTAACAGTATCGCACTGTTCAGTGCAAGTGTTATCTATGTTGCCGGAATGATAATACATTACTGTACTTAATTTACAGTCGTGGCACAAAACCTTAGTTTTATCTCAGTAGAGTAACATCAGCCTGTGTGTAAAACTAAGAATTCTAGTAGTGCTATCAGGATATTTATAGTTTGAATGTTTTCAACGCTTCTGCGAAATTGCACATATTCCTTTGTCTACTTTGATTTCCTATGAAGTCTGTAATTCTAATGAAAAGTATCTTGTGTAAATATGTATTCATAAATTGTTGCTGGTAGTGTTTTTATCCTGACTTTGGAACAGGAAGTTTTGCTATATATGTGGCTGGTAAGCAGAGGAGAAATGCTTTACCCACAAGTCCTTGGAAGTCTCTGTACTGCACTTCCTGAAATGTAGGAGGGCTGATCTTTGTTGTTGGGGGGAGCCGTTGTAATTCCCTCATGAATGCTCAGCAACCAGAGCGGCTTCTGAAGCACTTTATATGCATTCCAGCGTAGCGTCATAGCTAGATATGATCAGAGTTCCTTCAGCTCACGGATGCTGCAGTAACGTGAGCGCTGAGAAAATCTGCAGTAAGAAACTGTTCTAGCTGAAAGTGCCAAATTGTGGTAGTGAAGCCTCTGTGCTGTGAGCATCTTTTGAATGTGACTTGAATATTTCATGAAATGCAAATGTCTAAACTTTCCTTTTAAACATGCCTGTAATTCTGACAGTAGATTTTACTGAAAGTTGCATTCTGTACCTGAAAGCATCAATTTAGATGAAGATAAATTTTGTCTGTTCTTCATAACTGCTAGCCCTCTCCACCTCCTTACAGACGGGGGGCTTTTCTTTCTTCCCACTCCTTTTCTAATGTGTGGATGGTTTGTGTTTTGGTTTCTTTTTCTTGTTGAATTGTGATGAGAGGATTCTGCCCTAGAGATGGTGATAAATACTTTCCCGTATCGCATTATAGCTCTGTGATTAAAGCATTCAACCTCCTTCAAACAAAGGAAGGGAGTGACCGTGGTTTGTCTGGCCCCTGAGTGTGCACCAGCTCAGGACCTAATGAATTTAAAAGGGCTTCAGAGATCTTTCAGACGTCTAATGGTGCAGCTGGGCTTTACAACTTTGGCTGCTCTGGTACCTGTCTGCTAGTAGCAGTCCTAACAGATGGTGCAGAGGGAGCCTGCACTCCCTGTGTGAGGCCTGAGCAGAATTAAGTGCCTGAAAATGTAATTGATGGTAGAGATATCTGAGGTAACAAGGATTTCATCTCAAGGAGTCCATTGAGGACTTAAGTTCTTAATTCCTCAAAGGCAGGAAGGTGCCTTCCTCGCTGGGCGTTCACATTGGAGACTGTTGGGATGAGGAGGAGGTTGACTGAGGGGCTCAGTGCATTCTTTTTAAGCTCTAAAGGCAGAGCCTTGGCAGTGCTTGCTCAGCTGCTGCCTAACATGAGGTCAGACAGAAGGGCACAGCTCTGTGCTCATGGCTAAGGTACTTCCTTGCTAAGAAACGATCACAGCACAGCTCTCCCTAATCTGAACGGGTGGAAAGTATACTCATGTTCTCTGCCTTCCCTCTCCACAAAAAAAGGGCAAGTGGAAGAAATGGTAGGCAGACATTTTCTTTTCTCCTCTCTTACCTGAAATCAGAAGGCAAGTCCTCCCCAGTACTATTGTCTGGAAAAGCGTTGAGGTTGTGATGGGACCAAGTATGTCCAGGTAGAAGACAGCCTTGAACATGGGTTTCCTGCAGCCTGGCTTTCTGTCCTAATCTTGGGGTAATTGCACATGAAGGAAGGAGTGTGGCCACTCTTGTGCTGTCTTCTGGGAAACCAGTGCCATTTGTTTCTGAATCTGAGGGGTAAACTGTCTCACGTTCTGGCTCACACTGCGTGTTAACTGAAGGGAAGGAAGGCTGAGTTGTATTCCTGTAGAATCTGTGCAGCACTGCAGCTGAGAGACAACTTGCTGGGCCAGAGAGTGCAAGAGAAGCTGGCATGTGAGCCCAAGCTGTTGTGTTACTTAAAAGCTGTATAATCCAACATGGTATCTTCTGTCCCTGTCAAATGCTCTTCACCTCAGGTGCTTTGTTTAAGTATCAAAGCACCAAGAGGTTATTAATCTTGTCAGTGTCCCAGTCTGCACCCAGAGTCAGTTAACTCTGGCAGTTCACTCTCACTTCCTAAGAGGCTATTTAGTGTTATCCATGTGGGTGCCACTGTTAGCAGCCCAGTAGGAGAGGCTCTTCTGTAGTTTCTGAGGTTGAACCTGTCTGTGCATTAGGGTTGCTACCAGTTAAGACTCTGCAAAACCTAATAGATGGTTTCACAAAGATTGGCAAACATAAGGCTCATTCCACCACCTTTCCCACCAGTCTTTTGAAACATCTTTAATGTCTTTCCCACAGAAACTTCCTCCTGCTGAGGAGAGGATGTAATTCCCTGCAGAGAGCTATAGACCTGGGCAGACAGCAAAGCGCTTGAAAGATGATTACTGTGCTTACGTACTTAGTGAAGCTACTGCCAAGGCTCTGTTTAAAGGCTAAGATTTAAACACCGCAGTTAGCCAGCATGGGAATTAAATGCACCAGTGCTAGCATGTCTTCAATGTCTATGCATCCAAACTGCCAAAGCAAAGGATGTATATGAAGGACTACAAAGCAAGGCAAAAAGACCCTATGTTCTTGCCACCCTCAGACAGGTAGGACAAAACTTCTGGCATTAAAAGTCTTGGTTTTGTTTAAGCTTGAGGGAGCATCATGACTACAGAATCATCACTACCGCCTTCCTTTTAATGGGTATCGTGAATTAAAGTAACTTCTGAATAAATCCAGTTGTTTTCTTATGGCACCACAAGTCTGGATTAACAAATCTCTTGAAAAGTATGTGTAAATGCCATCCTTCAGGAACAAACAAGTTACTCAGTTAAGGTATTTTATGCTTTTTCTACAGTACCATACTGACTTTTGCTTAAAAGACAGAGCACAAAGTAAACTCTTACGCCATTGATCTTGTCTGAATTGCAGCACTGTTCCTTTTCCTACAACACAACTGTCTCCTTAGGAAACTGTAGTACTCAGTAGAACTAAAGGAAACTCATGTGGTTATGTTTTCAGTCTTGCAGCAGCTGTTACTGTCATCTCAGCTTCCTGGGAAATAATTTTGGACTCCATTTCAAAATCAAATAGAGTTTAAGTTAGTTTGCACTTTCTCACAGGATATGCGTTAATAGCTTGCATATGGAGGGTTGGTTGTTTTGGTTTTTTGGGGTTGGTTTGGGTTTTTTTTCAAAATGCAGCAGGTGTAATTTGGTTTTGTTATGTATTTGAAAATAAAGTTTTTCCTTCAGCCTGCGGGACACCAGATGTGAGGTGGAACTGAAGCCCGCAGTCGGTCTTGACCAACACAAGTCTATTGTTCAGCAGAGCAACCGCTGACAGTGAAAAGGGAAGTCTGCCTGTGCTGTTACTGCTGTTTACTTGAAACATGCATTGAACCAGCTTTAAATGAGTTATACCGGCATGGACCTTTGTTTAAATAAACTTCCACTTTTGGTATTGATTTGTTTGAATAGTTACACATAAATCTGTTTCACTTGAAGTACGTTCATCTGTATAAAAATACAAAGTTAATTCTACAAAGCTAGCTTAATGTTCTGCATTAATTCCAAGGATGTACTATGTCTTAAATTGCTTTGGCATATTGATAACCGATTTTAACTCTGTGATCCCCAACTGCCATGAAATATTTACCCCCAGGAAGACTTACACCCAAGTTTCAGCAACATTCTTTATTAAAGCAGAAAGTAGCTCAAAGGAATGCAAGGTAAAGTTCACCTTGCGTACAAGTGCTTTACAAGGTAAAGCCCAACAAAATAGTTAGAGCTATACTGCATTAAAAGAATCAGTTTAATCTGAAGCATCAAACTAGCAGCAGTTATGCTGAAAAAGCTTTTTTCTTTTTACGAGGTGGTTTCTTTATCTTATTTGGATTCGGAACAAGTTTTTTGATTTTCAAAGGCTGCAAAATTACACGTGAGAGATCAAGCTGATGGCTTTCTGTACGCTTCCGCTTCTGGCTCGTGAGCTCATCCTCCAGCGCTTCGGGGAGCTGCTCGGGCTCCTGATTTTCTGAAGGGTCTGTATGTACATAAGCCATCACCTCTGCAGTTCTGTACTGAAACCATGGCACTTCCACGGCTGGTATCTTTGGAATTATTGCTTCTATTGCTTCTGTAAATTTATCGGACTGCTTTTTAAAGCCTAGTGCTAAAATGGATGTCAAGCCAAGAAGTGGTGCAACTGTTTCACTGAGACGGGGAACCTGTCCTGCTGGTGTGGCTCGACTTGCACTCAGCTGAATAAGATGTGATGTGATCATGGCAGGTTTTGCAGATTTGCACACCAGCAAAAGAAGAAGTTCATTTTTTTCCAGTGCTTTTGTAACTTCATTAACTCCAATAGCAAGCTGTCTTCTGATACTTATGTCAGTCCATCCTGTTTCTTTTTGAAGGCCTTTCTTTTCCTCTTCTTTAGGGAGCTCATTGGTGCTATCATCACACTTCCCTTCCGTTTGCTTTTTTGTAAGGGAATGTTTTTTCTTTCTTGGAGTCTCAATCTTTTTAAGGCCAATGTGTTTAATCCTTTCTTCTAAGGTGTGTAGTATAAAATGCATATCTTCTCCATCTATGGTTTTCCACTGGAAATCAAAGGGATTATCTAGACAAGTTTTTACCGTGATTTTCTTTGCTTTCCGAAGTGTTGCTGTCCCTTGCTCAATTACAGACATCCTGAGGTTCTTTTGTGTTTTGCCACCCTAGCTGTGAAGAGAAGAGATAAACATTAGCTTCAACACTGTACTTATCTTGGGAATACAAAAGAGAAACACCACATCTCAAAAGTGATACAGCAACAGTCACCCTTCCCAGTGCTAATCCTTAGCAAATCACATCCTGTGCTGCCTTTTTTTTTTTTTAATACGTTTGAAAAACCAGCAGAGTGGACAGCAAGGCAACACCAGTGCCAAGACCCTTCTGAGGCTGAACAAAAGCAGATGGAGGTATTCTTTTTTACAATTAAAAAAAACAAAACACAACCCAAAACACCCAACCCAGGACCACTGAATTTTCACCGCTGCACTGCAGCATTATGATGACATGGAAAAAAAAAAAGCACAACCAACCAACCCCCTGCCCACAATCACAACATGAAGCAAGCTCCAAGTTCCTGAATTTATTTAGGACTTTTATAAATTAAAAATTGCATTTTCATTCTTTAACTCATGTCTTGTGTTTGTCTGCATGCAGGAGGTATGGTAGAAATCTGCACTCTTAGTAAATAATTTCTACTTTCTGTGAAGGACAGTCCTCTGCAGGCCACCACTAAGCTCAGAAGGGGTCTGTTACTCTTTGGTCACCTAGACCATGCTCTTAGGGACGAGAAAAATGAAATGGGAGCAGAGAAACGATGTGTTTTTAGCACTGACTGACCTAGTCTAAAGTAACAGTGAAGACATGTGAAAGAAGTAGTCCCTTTTGCTCACCATCACAGCAGCAACAACCCAAAGGGGAAACAACTAGAAATCTCAACATGTGAACAAGTTAGAAATGAAAGCTTAGGACAGGTTTAAAAAAACCAACCAAACAAAAACCAACCAAAAAAAAACCCCAACAACAACAAAATAGAGCTCTGGGATACCGTTTCTAGAAGCTTTCAATTAGGGATGCTCTGAAGATCTTTTAGATGAGTCATCAAACAACGTCAGCAACAGACGTACGCAAGGAGCAAACCGGGAGCTTCCAGAGCTGAAGGATTACATTCTTCAAGATGGGCACTGCTGAGGAAACGTAGCGTGCGGGAATCGGAAATAAAGCGAAGTGCAAAAGAAGGCTACGCTAAGCCCCTCCGCCTCCCTCCCGCCACAGCCCCGCGCTTCCTGCGGAAGGGAGGACGGGGAAACAGGGCCCCGCCTGGCCCCGCTCAGGCGTCCGGCCGTCGCCGGACAGGGAGGCCGCGCGGGCGGAAGCTCCGCTCTGGCAGAACCCCCGCAAACGCGCCGGCGGTTCGGGGGGGGGTTCCCCGGTCCCCCTTGGCCCCGGCACGGCCCCGGCCACCGCCTGGCCCGCGGCAAACGCCTCCCTGCGGACGCAGCGCCGCTACCCGCCCGCCTGCCCGCGAAGCGGCCGCGGCCAGGCTACCGCTGCGAGAGCGGGCCGACCGCCCCAGCCCGACCTCTGGGCCACGGCAGGCCCCGGGCCACAACCGTCCCCTTCCCGCCGGCGGCGAGCGAGCCCTACCTCCGCCAACAGCCTCGGCCCCCGCGCGCACGCCGT